>PRKT01002551.1:0-18568 GCA_003671525.1 Saccostrea glomerata | reverse complement strand
CATAGCAAAATACATCTGACTCTTATATTTTTTTGTCTGTAACCTTGCACACAGAGTAAGAAGTAACTAGGCTACGACCGGTGTCAATTTCAGCGAAACAGCACAAAAGAATGGTTATGAACTGAGGTGGAGGGGACTCCCCAATAATATGTGAAATGAACGTTACCGAAGTGACGTGACATTCATGTAGTTGATGACAATAACCTAGCTCGTTTGTTACATTATGATTCTTATATTACTGCCTTAAAACGCTTCATTGATATGATTTTTATGTCAATAATTGCTTTTTTTTTCAATATTTTCTTATTACTAATTTACATATTATTACAAGCTTGAAATGTACGTTATCTTCTCATATTCTGAGGCAATCGTGTCTTTATAGTGGTGATTGTGACATATAACACAATGTGATTACATAGAGAATCTTTTTTGGAATAAACTGAAACAAAACGATGAATTTTTAGATGAATTTTAGATGAATTTTAAGCTTTTTATTAAACAGAAATATATCTTGAAATGTACGTTACATTTACATAGTTTTCTAAATCGGCATGGATATATGTTAAAAAAGACAGTAACTTCAAAATAGAATTTTACTTCATGTACATGTTAGGTTCCAGTATATATTAAAACTGACAAGATTCCAAACTGATCGCTCTTAACAAAACAGAGAGAAGAATTTAAAGCATATATTTAAAAAATGTTTTTACACATCTGGATCAAAAAGTAACCTTTGTTTTTTGAAAGGAAAAATCAAACGCACGTTCGTATGCCGAGAAAATATGTTGCTGACAGAGTTGGAAGGATGTGCTGGTGTTAAGATGAGATATTACAATTGTGATTTTAATGACTACATTTTTTTTGACAAATTGTTTTGGACATTGAAGAAAGAGTAACGTACATTTCAAGCTACATTTGTGAATAAAATTACCTTCTACTTTATCGTCTTGTCATTATTTCATGTATTATAATTTGATGAAAAAAATCTGGAAACAAAATCTTCAGATACTTTCTTTCAAAGTTAATTGATAGAAAAATTGTTATCTTGAACTTCATTTTTTAGAAAATCAGAGAGGCATGTGTGCCCTTATATTGAGAATGGGTGATATATGGCAGGTCATTTTTTTACAGAGTAAAATGCATTTTATTATTAAACAGAATATTACTTAAATATTTTATTTAGGCAATCAACCCAAATGTAAAACTTTTGTTTAGTGAGATTTTTCAATGAGTAGCCGGAGAATGTATGTTATTAATTTTACCATGTTTATATGTACAGGTTTATCATGTTGAACATCGAGGTGGCTTATATACTGACACGCAAAAGAAACGCAACAAGCAGTACTCAACAAATGTTTGAATTTTATATCTAATGATTTTCAAAAAAGAATACAGTAAGGCTAAACTCACTTTTCAGAACATCAGGGATTTGATAAAAATGTTAAATGTTTATCTTTTAACTTTACTAAGTAACATATGACTGTTAAAACATCCCCCTCCCAGCCATTAAATTACAACGTACAAGACTGCCCTAATTAACAATTCCAGCTTAATTTCTACGATACAATAGATTAATCAATATCGAGATTTGAGCGAAGGATTCATTCTTTGCCATTTTTAAATGCCTGTTTTTCAGATGATTAGGCCGAATTTTCTCAAACTTAGCACATTGTAGTAACCCTTGGACTTCCGGTCCAAGGATTATCATTTATGCATATGATACATAAGACCCCGTTGAGACGTAATGCATTGTATTTTTGCATCATCAACTCTCCATCACCTTTACTCTGGGATTTTCCAGTTTGAGCAAATGGAAATGCGTACTCTAGCCATTTTCGAAAAGCCTTAGCATCGTTACGGGAAACGAAAGGAGATTTTATTTATTGAAATATTGCTGCCTTACTTAAAATGAACAGTACAAACTCTTGAAACTCCATGATATTGCCAAATGTTTTGTTAATCATGCAATTTTTTATTTCTGTTAAGCAGACTCAAACTTGACTTCCGGTTATGGTACGAAAATCGTTCAACCGTTAAATCACCGATATTTACCAAATTGAAGATATCTATAATTTTAAGATTCAAAATTCTTAACTTTACATAATTATTTTCCACTAAAGTAGGGTGTTGCGTTTCTTTTGCGTGTCAGTATATAATCGCCTTTTTGCAAGGGCATACTCTTATTATTTGAATATAAAAGTGCTGCTGCTTTCTTTAAATCTAGAGTTTGACTTTATAAGGATATAGAATACTTGCTAATGGTCACACATATTTCGACACGTGAATCTAAATTAATAAAATACGAATTCTTCTTAAAGCAGCAGCGCTTTGCAAAAAGTACAAAGTATACAGCAACAAATGGTAACTTAGATTTTTAATTTTTCAAATATGCCCTTGCAATATTGAAAATTGTTCATGACCTCCATTCAGTACACATACTATGCATTTATTACATGACTGTCAATTAATGGGATCAAACTTAATTCAGTACAGAGTGGGGTATGATATTTACGTTCTGTATTAACAAAATGGCATAATAGAAATAAATTTAGTTTTAAAAAGCATTTTCTTGGCATGTCTATATATTCCATCGATTTCTTTGTAGTTGGCCTTTATAGTTGACTGCATAAAAACAAATTTGATTTTTTTTCCCCCTTTTTTGATGAAATAAATTAATTCAAAGCTTAAAATTTAACATATTCTTCTTTTCTAATACGAATATTCTTTGCTTAATTTTATCTTATCTCTTTGAAGACATTTCGGCATATTATCAAAATATTTTCATACGACTAGCTTGATATAATCATGAGTTATCAATCAATTGAAGAGAATTCTAATGTAAAAACACTCTAAGAATAAAAATTTTATATAGTGTATAAATTTTTTTTCTTTAAGTGTGTACGCGTTATTGACTAATTACATATAAAGTCTGTATCACAGTTGCAAAATGCCACTTGTATTTAAATTTTACATATTTTCAAATGAATTGAAGACGATTACAAATGAACAAATGGCAAATGGTAGTTGTAAGTGAATATACTTTTCTCCAAATAATTAAAACAAAGTTAAAATAAGTTAAACCCATCTTTAATGAAGTTACACCTATTTTCAACTAAATTGAAAGCAAAATAAAATGAATTTAACCTATCTTAAATTCATTTGAAGACAGTTCGTGCATTTAAAGATAGATCCTCGCCTGTTTGTGTTTGTTTTTCTGCTCTGATAGGTTTCTGTCTAGGACTGCGCAACCGCTCTGGAGCTGTATCGAATGTTGCCATTTACACCATGTAGATATACATCAGATATAAGTTAAAGGTATTATTTCTTTCTTTTTTTCTTTCTTTTTTCCGCTTTTTTGCGTAACAGGAAATCAAAAATCAATGATGTTCTATTCCAGGCATATAATGTCTTGTTTCTATTGTCATTTTCGTATCCTACTTTCGTTTCTTATACATATATATTTACTATCTTCTGAATTTAACAAGTCCAAAATATTTCTACTAATAGAGAAAGAACATGATGAATGCATTTTAAGTTGTCAAACTGTCACTGTGTCTCAGCGACCATGCCTTAAAAGAGAAAGGAAAATTGCGTATTTTTTATTTTCTTTCTATATGTCATTATGGGAAATAAAACCATTTATGCATTTTATTTAAATGTACATATACCAGTCTCTTGTCATCAACACACACTATTCCACCGTGTTTAAATGAGAGAATTTTTATAACATATATGTAATATCGCTAGTACGCAACACCGTGTATTTCAAGATTTGATCGAAGAACTGTCTAGGGATTACTTTAGCAAAATTTGCTTGTTATAAAGTATTAAATATGGCATAAATTGCAGATATGATACATTTTAGGTCACCTGAGTTAAATTTGCTGTCCTATTGCTATTTGTTTTGTCAGTGGTCGTGCATCGTGCGTTATTATTTGAACATTTTCAGTTTGCAACCACTAAACCAATTTTTATCAATTTTTGCACAAGGCATCTATGGATTGAAAGGACACAGAAAATGTAAATTTCATGGTCTCTTCCCTCCTAGGGACTGATATGCGGGACCAAAACCACTGAAATTGATGCAATCTTAACAAAAATTCTTCTCTGGTCCTTGACATCAAGCATTCAAACTGTTGGCATAATTGTAATCAGTATTGAATCCTTTACCAAAATTGTGAAATTCACTTCTTCAGGGTTATTGGTTCTATTGATAGGGTGTATATACATGTATAATATATATTGAAATGCATTTAAGTTTCGGTTACTCGAATTTAAATAAACTAAACAAATACACAGTAATGTTAAATGAGGCTGCCTCTATCACAAATGTGAATTTCATAACCCCTTGGTGGGTGGTTCTCTCTCTCTCTCTCTCTCTCTCTCTCTCTCTCTCTCTCTCTCTCTCTCTATATATATATTATATACTTCTTTTTTTCTCTTCGGTATTCAATAAACTAACGGAGTACAGAGTTATGATGAGCAATTATGTCTTTTCCAAAATTGTGATTTCAATGGCCCTGGCTCAGGGTTCCGGTTTTTGATCAGGCTCTATTGAAAATATAGCGAAAATGCATGAAATCTTCTCCTCTGCTCCATGGTATGAAACCAAAAAACTATGTACAAGGTTAAAACGTAGAAAGATGATTCTCCATAATTTGTGAATTTCAGAGCCCTTGAGTCAGGGGTCCTGGTTTTTGGGGGGTTCTAAAGATTATATATTGAAAATGCATAAATTCTTTGAATATATTTTTCTTTGCTCATGGGTGTTGTGTCAATGATACAGGTACATATTTATAATGATGAAATGTGCTTCTTCCAAAATAATTCATTGCAGGGCCTCTTGATCAGGGAGTACTTAGTCTAAAAATAAAGTAATGCTTTGAAATCTTATATGTGTTATTTATCAACCTTAAATGTTTAAAAAAAAAATAGAAAATGCTTTGAAATATGTGGTCCCAGGGCAAGTGATTCCTGTGGGGCGGTGTGCACTACTGGTGTTTATATTATAAAAAGATAATACATTTCCTCTTTGTTACTCTGATCATCATTTTCATGTCCCTCTGGGTATTTAGTAACCAAGGTAAAAATGCTTAGTGTATAATTATGTAAAAAAAATGATGTCTTTTTCACAATTGTGACTTTTATGGCTTTTGTATGAAACACGAACCAATTCAATTGTTGTCTTATAAAAATTGTAAATGCAGTTCTTGCAGATCCCAGACTTTTAAACTTCCTATATTACACCCCCACCCACGTCCCATCAACCCTGCTTTCCGTGGATATGATCTTATAATAAAATATTGATTTCTAAACCCGTCTCTTTCATTTCAAATTTGCATAATATTATGCATAAATGTTCCGTGTCCTATGTTCCATTCTTTTTATTTGTGTCTATGTTTACGTTAAGTATGTCATGCCTCATATGTATAATTGCATACATATTTATTTTTACTGAATGTGTTTCAAAAGTTTCAAAGCTCACTTCTTTTGGGATAATTACATGTATCTGATCGGATTATAAATCAAATCAAAATAACACACTGAGCTGTTCTCTGCACTGAGGGAAATATTCTGGTCTATTGACTGCTCAAGCATTAAATAATTCTTTTATTACCTAATTTTGTTTTCCGTATTAAGTGTTCACAATTGTATATTCAGTAGAGAAGGTTTCATACCATATTTTAAATTTATAGCAGTAACAATTAAACATAAAGATTTTAACGATTGAATAGCTCTTTATTATCAACTTAGGTCGGTAGGATGAATTATCGAAGTCCAAAAATTACACCCGAAAAATAGGAAGCCTAGGACTTCACTGATTAGCAATGATTCATTAAACATACACTGTATAAATAATAAAATGTAACAATTGCAATTAGCACGATTCTGACACTAGCGACAGATGTCTTAGATGGAATAACTTAAGACATGTTGAATAAATTAATTAAATAATTAATTTCCACATTGGGAATTTCATATTAAATAGCTAGAAAAATTAAAGTTTTCATGATATTTAAAGTATTTACAATACACCGTGATACAATTATTAATGAAAGTAGAAAGATATTTCTGAATCCATTTTGTGCTGAATCTTTTTTTTTCTACCGAATACGTTTTCTTAACACTTTCTTTGCTTTAAAGATAGTACAGGAGTAATGTTTTGTCATTTTATTAGATGCCGACAGCAAGAAAATGGATGTGAGAATCGCATTTCTGTTTACTATTGTTACTCTGATGAAAGAGGTATGCAAGTATTGCATTGATTTTGGTTTCATTCTCTTTCTTTTTATCTCTCTATAATTTCAAAAATGTTTTAAGTTTGTCATCGATCCTCATTAGTTTTTATTTTAATATGATTTTGTATCTGTTATTTTATTTTTCAGACACCTATACTTTGTGAAAATTCTTGTGAAATCTCTGTCAAAACTAAGAAGATTGTCAAGTCTTGTCCTTCGAATAGAACTGAGATGGAAGAGTCTGCGAAAAGATTAAACTGCCAGAAGTATTCAAGAATCAACAATTGTAGCGATGATCCTAATAATATTTATTATCATTGCGTAATAAATGAATCTGGAAATAAAACCATTGAAGTCTGTGCGCCTAAAATTACAATTTTTGGTAAATATAATTCTTCAAAAAGCATTTTTGTTGAAATAAATATTAAAAAATGATAAGTGTATCGGAGGTTAACAAGCCAACAAAAGACAAATAAGCAAAAGAAGTGAGTGCTAAAGTCACGAAATGATATCCCCATTTCTTATAATTATGACAATAATGGCAAAAATCATGGTTTACTACGAAAGGCCTGAAATATGTGTCTGAGCTAAAAAAAGTAGAGCTACAACAGGCACTATATAAAAAAGATTATATGAAAGTCTTATTTATTTATATTCAATGATTTAAGGGAGTTTTGAATAAGAGATGGGTACCCTAAAGCGTAACAGACGGATAGACAATCCCATCACTATATGCACTTCTTGTTTTCAAGTGTGGGGTATTATAAAACGGCAACTTTCTCATCCATAGTTACTTTTTAAAATACTGTTTTTAGCACTATGTATTTTTTGTAAGTCTGACTGTGATTTCCTTCGTCAGTCCTTCATTTCATCCTCTCATTTATCGGTCAACTTATTTGAGGGTTTATGGTAACACAATTGTGTATGTGTTTGTCTTTGAGTTTTTATGTGAGGAACGGAAGTTGCATAATTTGCACTGAAATCGATGTAGAAGAGTGCTCTTTGCGAGAGTAATTTCAGCTTTACCGTGCCTTTGTTACAATAGTAATTTTAAGTAAATATTAACATGCTTGTTTAAAGCATTCTTAAAAACTTTACTGATTCATTTTAGGACACTGTACAGAGTTTAATGAAGAGGCTGGGTATATTCAGGCCAATTATTATTTGGACTGTAAAAACTTTAAAGTAACACCATGCGGCAAATACTACGGATCAAACGAAGCCTATTTGTGTACGTATATTGTTTTATCTTAACGTATTTTTATTTTTAAAAAAATGAATATGTTTATTAGGGCTTTAAAGCTTACTTCGACAAATCCAATTGCAATTGTTGTACATGTTGTTCCCCACTTTTGCGAAAGCGATGGGACATAAATCTCATACGTCTGTGCGTCTGTCAGTCTGTGCGTCTGTCAGTATTTAAGTTTATAAGTCTGTTCGCTGTCACAAAAACTTTTACCTTGGTCATTTCTTTTGAATGAGAAGAGAAAGGACTTATTAAAAATGTGCATTTCAGGATTTTTTTTACTCTATAAGCTTTAACGTTTGATCTTCTTTTGAGACATTAAAACATTACTTTAGAATGAGCGTAATTTTTGAATGAGCAGAGATTGTGCTTTCACTATGATGTAATACATGTGTATTGCCTTCGATTAACCCTTTATTAGTACCACTAAAAAATCTGACCCGACTATCTTGATCTTGAAGTATGACCTCCTTTTAAAAACTTTAATCTTGGTCATAATTTGTGACTGAAAAGAAAAAGGGCTTTTACACTTGAACCCTGACTCTGACCAACTTTAAAAAATAATATTTTAATCTCCAAAAACCTTTGTCTGAGAAGAAATATGGTTTTCTTATTTGATGTGTTCTATACTTATGACAAGATATTTTCGAGCATGCCATAATTTCCAACCTTCATTTTTGACCTAATATGAAAAATCAACTTCAGTGATAACTTTTGAATGATATGTGATAGGGCGTTCATATTTTACACAACGTGCTTCCAATAATGACATTTGATCCACAACGACGCCGAAAGTGGGGGATCACAATTCTTTGAGTAGCTTTTTATTATTTTTCTTCCGCTGCTATTTTGTTTATAGACTTATGAAGACACATTTCTTTAATTTTGCTTATTATAGTTATTAATGGACTCCTTGAAAAAATTTCAGAATAGACGCATCAACTTTAATTGATGACATTGCATGAAGTTTTTAAACCATTTTGCAAAAATAGCTTGATATTTCCGCATCCATAAAGATTAACCGTAATGGCAAGATCCTATACCAACGCTTTCGACTAGCTGCTCATTGCGAAAGGATTCATCGTAAACGTATTAAGTTGTGGGTTAGAATCTCACTTGATTGATTGATTAATTCTATTTTGTTTAACATACATCTCGAGAAATTTCCCCTCACATTGACACGCTACGACTTGCCCTTGGAGAGTTGCAAATTTTATGTACTATACTCGACACTGACTGCCATTGAGCTATGGAGGGATCTTTTTCATGGCAGGGAGTGATATTTTTCATGCCAGCACCTAGGACGACATTGGACCCCAGTTTGTATGGTCTCATCAGAAAGACCGGTTTCAACGTCCTACAGTAGATCTGAAAGCACGGCATAAGTATGAACTCCTTACTTCTTAACTCTAAAGCAGTTGATCTAACCACAGCGCCACGTCCAACGTGGAGACTGGATGAGACCGTATAAACCGAGGTACCGTGTTGGACTAGGTGCTGGCTCGAAAAAAAAAACGCTCGCTGCTCAAGTAGCTGTAAGTGTGTACTAAAAACAGGGAAATACTTTTAAGTGTCTCCATATGTGTTAAAAATTTTTGAGAGGGACTTCAATATCATACAATCAATCAATCAATCAATCAATCAATCAATCAATCAATCAATCAATCATTCAAAGCCTTTTTACTGTTATTGCCCCTGAAATAAACGTAAGCTTGAAATAAATAAAGCATAAAGGTAGAGAAATTAGACCAAATTTTAAACAATTCTTGCATTTTAGTTATAGTTCTAGACACTGAGGTCAAGGTCAAAGGTTGAAACCTCCAAAATGTTACAAATACTTAATATTTGAAAGGGGGCTATCAATTTATTCAAATGTATGAAATTAAATATCTTTCGCTTATTTTTACTTGTTTTCCTCTTTAAATGCATATGGAATATTTTGTTTATAATAGTTGCCTTTATTCTAACCCACATGAAAACTTGATTCAATCAGTATTCTGCTTTCCGAACCTTAAACAACTGTTTAATCCGTAGTAATGATGGCCTTAAACCATTAGCCTAGAGTCCGATCTATTTCATCAGCACTTCCCGTAGCTATTGATAACTAAATCAAATATCAGTACGATATTCTTACTATAAATCCTTGTAGACGAACGGTCGATATTTGAAATATAAGCTCACCAAAAAATGTTGACCATCGATGTTTTTTTTCCTATCGACTGGCTAGAAATAATGCATAAAGAATTTTCCCAATTTTTTGTTAATTCATATCGTTTAATTCTGGTTCTAACGCTGTACTTCCTTTGATAAACAAAATACATCAAATCGTATAATACCTACGTCACAATGAATTGCATAAAAACGTATAAATCTGTCTATCATTACATTCAAATCTTGTACAATTTGAAGTATTTTTAAGAGCAATTATCTCTTTTTGTACTCCAAATGAATGAAAATAAGATAATAAGAAATAAATTTAATAGAAACACCATTTAATACGGTATGAACGTGGTTGAAACTGTTTTTACGATTTTTTAAGCCTTTTTGTGGTTTTAAAATCGAAAACTGTCCCGACCCACTCTGTAACTATTAAATTCATTCCTTAGCTGATATGTAGATTTATAAAAAAAGGTAAAGTAATTAAAGATTGGCTTAACCTTAACGTTGGCTCCCAAAACAATGTGACGTCACAATAGGCTCAGACACCTAGGGTAAGAAGACTGACCTACACTGTAAATTTTGATAATAGGAATATCAAAAACACATCAATTCTAATTTCTGTGTCCGTGAAAATCATCAAAGACGACCTAACTGTAGCAATGGACAATACTTCAAGAAATTTTTAACTAGAGTTTTTGAACGACAATGATGATCAGTAGCTGATGAATTTGTTGGAACATTAAACCCAACTTAACTACATCACTAACACTAAATATCGCGAGTACCTGGCAGTTATATAACATTCTACAGCTCTTTTGCTGAAGAGTCGAGAAAGCTCTAAATCTCGCAAGATTTCTGGTGAACATAGCATTATTTACATTGGTTACAAAAGAATGATTTGAACAATTTTATGTCAAAAATACAATTCATTGCCAAGGATTGAACTCCAAATAGTAGATAATCGAAAAAGAATATTTAATTTGAATACAAATGTGACAATTTTCAATGAAAATTTTATAAGAAGAATCTGCTTAGTTAAAAATATCATAGAAAATAAAACATTGTCGGAATGGCTACTCTTAACAATTGATTAGGTTAGTTAATAAATTGTTTAGCAAGGTATTCCATCAGGATTTTTTTTATAATTTGACTTAATACAATGATCTATTTTGCATTGGATTTATAGAACATTTGCCCCCATCCAACAGACATTTTCTACCTTTGTCACGAAAGAGTTCGCAAAGGAAAGTAATTGCAATATCAAGTATTGCAATTTTACGATGAACTACAACAATTACAGTAATGATTACGTATAGAAGTTTTTATTTATTAAAAGTAAACCAACCTTTTTGTTAACACCTTCTTTTCTCATTTTTCTAAAAAAAAAAGAACCCCTTCATTCTGTACCATATTCCCTTTACCAAAACAGTAATTTACTGTCTTTTCGGGCAACAATGATTATGTAGGCTTACTCAGTACTAAAATATTTCCATCCACCCTGCGTCCGGCAATATTTGATCCCTTGGAGGCTAACATAACCAATGATGCCCTCAATCAAGATAACAATTTAGAACTTGTATATTAAACACCTCAATTAAACCCTAGAATGTGTATTGCACGAATACAAGTACAATATGTACAGTAAAACGCAACTCCTTTGAATACTATGAAAACAAGTAAAACATATATACGGAAGCCAAAGAGAGAAGAGGAAGAGAAAAACAAAAAGGAAGTCTGCAGGTGACCGAACCCGGATAAAAAATCCTCATTTTGAATTTTTTCTTGCCTCTTTCATTTTTTTTTTTGGAAGTTAAAATAAAAAAAAAACAAAAAAAAAAAAAACATAGAAGGTGGTAAGCCCCCTGACATATTTTTTTCTGAACAATGTGTTCTAGTTCTTATACTTGTAAGGCCATTTTATCTATCTTTGTTCAGTGTTCTTGTCCTTTGTACTTTAAACCTCGCTACTCGTTTGAAACCGCAAACAAGGGACGAAACCTTCGTCGACTAATTAACGGGACTCCTATTCTTTGCAAAAGTACATATGTATCCATTGACACCCCTCATTGAGTTAATGTCCTTAAAAGTTAATGAAGTTTACGAGTATTACAATGCATCTTACAGAGAAGTTGCATTTGCATAATTTGTTTTCACCCCTGACTCTAAAAATGTATGTAAAGTGTAGAATTTACTTCTTTTAATCGTTTCTCAACATACAACTCTTATCTTTTAATCTCTCATATATCCTCTAAAACTGCTATAAAGAGTTCATTCCTTGAGAGTCATTGCATCTTTCATCTTTCACTGCAAACTTTGTTATTGCTTCTCCTACGAAACAATATTGCCCTTAGATGCAAATTCAACCTAGTCAATGCGAAAGAATTTGATTATCTTATCGAGTTGTTTGATAATGAAAGAATTATAAATGCAAATTAAATTATTAAAATCCGGCATTTGGAAACCTTTGGTTTATCCTTTATAAATTAATATCGCCCAACTACTGCTAATATTATATTAATATAATTTATGATACATGTTATTTTATTGATAAAAAGAATTATGCTGAAGAGAAGAAATCTTGTATTTTTAGACAAAGAATGTTATAATCATACTAGAAATGCACAAATCTTTGGAGCGACAACACCAAAAACAATTTCAACCTCTCGGCGACCTAAAATGAATGAGCCAATAAAACAGTCTCTTAACGAGGAAGTTTTGGAGTCTGATACTTCGTGAGTATATTGATGTTTAACGACTTTTGCAAAAAGCGCTTTCTTTCACAGTCGACGGTTTACTTTTACTCTGGGACAATGTACTGGTATATAAGAGATGACATATATTTTTAAATGAACAATTAAAATGTTTAACTAGACCCCTTCAAAGAATAATTTACGTTGAATAGAAAAGGAACTGCAACTACACTATACTCAATCCCATTTCTTTCCACCATGACGAGTCTTTTAGAAGTGGTTTTTCTTCCTTGAACAAAAGATTTTGAAAGAAGATACAAGCCACCATGAACGCATTACCCAATTCTTTTTAAAAGTTTTCTTTTCTTGTATTGTTTGTATACAGGTAAATTATGTTAGCACACCAACCATATGCAAAGATGTATATGTATGTTTAAATGCCAAAGGAACTCGTCAATCGTAAAAGTCAGCGCTTTTCGTAACTTTAGGTCCTCTGTTTAGAAGATATTCCAAATATTTGTATATTATGATACCAAAAGATTAAGAAGTTCAGGTTTCAAATAACAGGCTTTGCTGTTCAGTGATAAGTCATGCTAGGATGATAAAGCACAATGTTAAAAGTGTTTTGGTCTGGATGTTTTACACGTATATTTTTTTAATTAACTCGTCATGGGCCTTAATCGTATTATAGGACTTGTATTACAATCTTTTGAATACATCCATACACACCAATAATCCAGGTCTCTTGTTCAAAAAATAAGATCACCTTCGCCTCAATGATATAAGCTAAGGAAGATGATAAGCGCCAGGAGACATTTTTTTCTTGTTTATTTTACTTCAATTGATATTTAAAAGAGCTAGGCTCACAATACGCATAAGATGCTGCTGTCCTGATATTGTAACGTGCAACGCGGCCGAGCTTGGTGTGTTGGTGATATGTCTTGTATCGCCGAGGCGTTACACTTAGGTTTGTTAACCTGTTAACTCAGGTTTTTGTTGACCAAATAAATTAACAATCAAATATATACAATAAAATATTGCAATGGATCTCTTCTTGATTGGACAGCCACTATCTGTGGGCAACGGGTGTCTCCCGCAGGTGAATTTCTTCGTATCCTGCCACTCCACAAAAGTGCCTCTTGGCACTTCCCCCATCTTTATCCGTGGTATGCCACCACCTCTCTCTATAACCAACCAACTGCCTTATTCAAGTCTTATGTTATGGTTATTGTAAAGTCTCAGCTATGTGCCCTCCGCAACCGTATGCCTTATTCAGGTTTTACTACAATGTATAAGACGACACACAGCTGAAATCTGTAGCAAACACCGTCTCAAGAGAGGTATCAAAACACTGTAATACAGCGTGTATTACTTCAGAGCAGTCCCCGTAATTTGGCAATTTCATACTACTTGTATGATCACACAATTAATATTTTTTAGTGTTTAAGAAATTGAAAGATAACGTAGGTCTCACGTTTATACGAAACTAAATGATAAAAAATCAACTTCCGTTTCACTATCAATTAACTGAATTTCACCATCCTTTCAATTTTTTGTGTAAAAATTAAGCTGTACTTTTGTTCTCTGTAAAAAAAAAATTCTTTAGAGATTTCACATATCGCAAAAATGCGTATTTGACTACCTTCAGCAAAGAGTTAAAATATGAGCATAGCCCACGATCCGAAATTCTTAAAATCTTTTTTTTTTTAAATCTTTAGAAAAAGATGTATCATTATGTAATTATATATTATAGATAAAAGGTTGTGCTTTATATAAAGTTTCGAAACAATACTTCAATTTTAAGTCTTTTTGAGTTGGGTTTACAGGATCAGGTTAAAATGACACAATTTATGATGTTATAATGCATCAAACAGAGGGAAAAGTTTAGGTCACCAACATTTAAGTAGGGCAAAAAGGCCTAAGTGACTCTTGTGTTTAACATATTAACGTGCCATTTCTGTATAAATATCCAATCATACTTAATAATTAGGAAAAAGAACTCTTCAAGGACAGAAGAACTCTTTACAAATGCTGAAAATTTTCACCAATGACAGGAAATATTTTATAGTAAATATTATGTCAATTGCCAAAAATCCATGCGGCAGATATTTGTTCAAATCATGACTCCATGTGCTAGCTAGGAGGAGGCACTACAGTTTGGGTGATCAAAGTTTTACTCACGTTAACCAATCGTTAAATGTCTATTAGATAAAAAAAGGTAAAACATTATACCCTCCTGTACTTCGGAGCAGAGGTATTAATGTAGAATTCTTCTCTAGTTTCTGACCAGATGAAATATTCAAAATATACGAGATTTAAAACACCATATGTTTCTCTCTCTTCAAAACTGCAGTACAAGTCAAAAAAAAGAAATGGTAAACTGCTATTGAAAACTAATAAGGACTATTTTTTGGCGGAATGGTGGCGTACGAAAGTTTCTTCTCTTCTGCTTCTCAAAATTATTAGTATTTTAAATAAATAATAAGGGACTAATTTTTCAAAATATATCAAATTATTTATTTGTCTTTCATTTATCTGTACTAGTTTGTTTCAAAAACTATATTTAATTAACAAATATATTTGTTTAACTAAATATGATTTTTGAAACAAACTAGAACATTAACAGCTTTTTAATCCAATCTAAGTCAGATTTGAGTAAAAAAAAATCTGAAAAAAAATTTTCTCTCTCTGTCAGTCAATGGTCACAACATTTAGTTCTTATATCATTTTGTAACTTTTTGTGACAAATTAACTATATTTGAGAATTAGAGAAAAAATATCATTGGTTATGTAGGTTATGTAGGAATAATATATCATAAGAATTGAAGAAAACTACAGAAAATTTGGATAAAAGAATATCCATTTTAGGAAAGTCATTTATGTCTATTTGGCTTTTTCATCCTATAGGCCCTACAAATGCTAGTTTCTTTTTATGAAAAAAGAAAAACATAATCCTTCATAATACACGGAAGGGGTGGTTGATTGGCAACAGTAATTTTTTTAAATCTTAATGTCAAGGAAAAAAGTCATGACCTTGACCTGAGCTTGCCTCTAATATAAAACGATCAAATTTGCAATTTAATCAATTGTAATCTCACTGATATACTGTACGATCACTTGTCTACGTGATTCTGTGCAAATTTCATTAATCTTTAATTGCAAAAATACATGTATGAGAAAAAAACTTAATATGAATTTCAAAATGTTACACATTAAAGAGTAAAATTTACACATTAATTTGAAAAATTTAGAGTTAAATCTGTAAATTTTACTCTTGAATCAATATGATTGTACATTTAACCTTAAAATTTTAAATCCAACTTGAAAAAAGGCTGCATTGAAGACAAGTAATCGAATGGTTCTTTGTTTCATTAAATCATCGGATGAAGTATATTGAAATGAGCAACTCCATAAAACAATACAAATTAGGGGATTATCAAAGATGGACCTCTCACACATCAGAGGTTAGGTCAGGTGGAAGTATGAATTCCCTGCCTGTTCGCATTATCCTGAAATAATAAAATAATATATGTCGTCAATTCAGTGAATAAGTAATGGACTAACAAAATCAGTTTTGAAGTTAGATCAGGTGCAATTGAGGAGTGAACATCCCCTGCTGACCGGTCACACCCGCCGTGAGCTCATTCTCATGATAGTGAAATAACAGAAAATCAATTCATTATATAAAATGGACGAAGAATTGGTTTAAAAAGGTCAGTCAGCATTTGACTCAATGACAAATTGTATTTGCTGACATGGTCATTGTATCTACCATGGAACTTACGAAATTATTACTTCAACGACACTGCTGATGTTATTGTTTTATCAACTTGCTTGTCAATAATATATCCCGGTTTAGAAATTGTTTATACGCATGCTATTGCGTATCGAATCAACTGAGATGTACACACTCCTTATGGAGGTGATGAAGGTATATTGCTGCATAAGTAAGGGAAGCTGACGATAGAAAAGTTAAAGTCGTCACATAATGTAGTAAGGTTATCATTCACTTCCTTTTCAAGTACAATATCCAAGTATGAAACAGATTGTATCTTTTATCTCAAGCTCTCCTGGATATAATATAACGACCAAGGAATGGAAATTACCATTGCTAAGTGACAATCCGTCGTCGATATAACTGAATCAGGTCGAGTTGAAGGCAACAGCAAGTGTTTTCTTCTTTTCACGCATAAGATTTTGCATAATTTCTCCTTCATATGAATACAAAAATAGGTCTGCTAATAACGGAGCGCAATTGGTTCCAATGGGAATTCAAATAGATTGTTGGAATACCAGGTAGAATCATTAAGAAATAAAATTTACTAACTTTTAAAGAGTTATCATATAGAATGCAAAAAAACCCACTCTTAAAAAAATCTAAAAGTGTTAGAAGAAAGAAGAAAACATCTCATGCATTTGAGTTCAAATAGTAGAGGTATAATCTGAGTGAGAGAGTCTCTGTATCCGATAGGAAAATCAGTGAAGAATCTGAAGAATCTTAAACGCTTTATCGGTAAAATCTGTAAAAATTTTTTTTAGAAAGATGGAACGTCAAGATAACACAAGAGTTAATCAGTAATAAAAGAAATGAACACCCTTTACACAACAAATAACTCAACAACAACTATTAATAAAATAAATGTGAAGTATTTAAAAAAGTTTATAATAAACGGATACTGGTCTATATTTAATAAAACGGAAAGAGATAGTACATTTTTATTTAGAAAATCTTGGTGCTATATTTTTACGCTCAGCGTGTACATGTTGATTTTAAAATGAAACCGATTTCTGTTAAATGAAATGGAATGAAAGTTCACATAAGTACAAAACGCATATCATATAGTGCTTGTTTTAAATTTCTAGAGACTGATATACCAATGTGGTCTCAACTTTAAAGTTATAAAATTTTCAGATAAAGTATATGTTATTTCAAATTATCATATTTAGGATTCTACTATATGTATTATTTGTATCCATGTCTACATAGATTTTCGAACTTAAATTATCATGAATCCCCGGGAGTTACGTTCCGCTGGTAAGGCAACCTTGATCTTTTGCAAGCTAGTAAATATACTTAGATACGATTCTTTTGGAATAATGACGAATTTTTGCACATGTCTTTACATATACATAAGTTATGCTTTTCTATCAAAAATATCACATGTAAAAAGAATATTTTGGTTGTAGAAGTTTGGTAGAAGTCATTGCTTGGGCTTTATTGGTCATGGGTGTCTTTTTAATGGTCACATTCGTCTTCTATTTTAAATTGTAAGTATAAGTATGTGTATATCTGGAAATAAATCCAGCTTTTCATGGAATAAGCAAAATTGTAAAGTTATAAAGTAAATGCATTTACTTGTACTTATTTATTATTCCACGTCAATCGATATTGTAGAACTTTTACTTACATGCAGGGAAGATGATTTATTAGATCATGTTATTTCAAACCGAAAAAAAATAATTAGCGCCAATTCCATTCAAATATCTAAGACTTGCCTATAAAACCTTATTCAAAATCTTCTTGGCTAGTACTTAGAATAGCAATAACTAATTTTAAACCCTAATACCTGTATACTTTTCAGATACAGAACAGCGGATGAAGTCAGAAAGGTAACATTAAATTTATAAAAAAGATATTGTATTCTAGTGACATACAGGTATTTATTATAAAGTTTATTTATATTCCCTTTAAAATCTGTACAAATGAAAACAGTCTACAACACTACATATTCACCAGATTTGAAGGCGTAATTACCGGAGTGTCAATTTGTGTGCAGCGGTACTTTCACAAGCAACTTTATAAACAAGGTTTTAACAAGTGCTGCAACCACCAAAGCTAGCTGTGTTACAACAGAACTTACGACTAAGACTAAAAACTCAAACTTTTGTAAAATTATGCAAAATTAATAATAATAATTCTCTTTGAAATTGTTTGTGAAATATATCTCACATGTTCCATATTCCTTTTAAAAAGTTAAAATAATTTTCGCTATATTTTTTATATTAAAAAGTTATATGAAAAATTATGTTTGGTCTTAAATCGTAAGTCCTTTTGTAAAACGGGCCCCAGAACAGCTTACTGGTTTTATATATTTGTCTTTGACTATAACGCTGTAAGATCCTCAGCTACCACCAAAGCCAGCTATGTATCTGAGCCGAAAAAAATTTACAGACTTATAGCAGGATTATTTTTACATTTGGACGTGGTACATGTAGCGAAACTCGAAAAAGAA
>PRKT01002549.1:0-12396 GCA_003671525.1 Saccostrea glomerata | reverse complement strand
CCCCCCCCCCCCCCCCCCCCCGAGGAACCCAAGAAAAAGGAACCCGTCAAGAAGAAAGGAAAAAAGAGACCCGCGTCAAACTCAAAGGAGGGATCCGCAAAGAAATCAAGAACCACCTTTGAGCCCCCAAAGAAAAGATCTGATGGAAGCGAGGAGGCAGCTAAAAGGAGGACCAAACGCAGAAAACGTAATGTACCCGCTTCTTGCTATACATTCACATTTAGTTGGGGCATTAAAAATACAGTATTCAATTATTTGCTCAAACTTAACAATGGCTTTACTTACAGTGTTCCGTGGAGACAAAACCCTGTTTCGGTATCTGACCCCAGTGTATTTTCTATACCCGGAAAGGTGGAACAGATGCGCGCTATACTGTCGCCTATACATTCACATTTAGTTGGGGCATTAAAAATACAGTATTCAATTATTTGCTCAAACTTAACAATGGCTTTACTTACAGTGTTCCGTGGAGACAAAGCCCTGTTTCGGTATCTGACCCCAGTGTATTTTCTATACCCGGAAAGGTGGAACAGATGCACACCCATGTCCAGCGACGACGAACCCGACGAAGAAGACTCAGAGGCTGGAAGATCCTTACTTACCCTAGCGGCCGCAGGAGGTTGACAATGGTTTTCTTGTGTTGAAAATTTTCAATGTTACACTCAACTACATGCAATATTTATTATATTATACTGAATGTTTTATACATATACATATTACACAGTGAACCGTGCGCGCATAAATTCCGCGCAGTCGCTATTTTTTGTAATACCACCCGTCGTCAAGCAATGTTGACTGTTGCTGCGCAGGAGGGCGTGGCTTCATTATTCAGCGGGTAGTTGTGTTTTTTATTAAATGTTTCTCGACGAATCAGATTCAAGTAATTTACATGAAAGTATAATATTACGTTTTATAGCACCATTCTGTCTTATTCATGTGTTTTGGTGGTTTAAAAATTACCACATTTTTAAAAAATAAACATAGTCTGCAAAATAACACCATCGTAATTTTTTGCATAAAGAATGCTTTTAAATCAATATTTCGTCTGAGAAAATTTCAAAGTGGTGTTATGATGCGGACCTATTGAAAAATGCTTTTAAGTAGTTGATTTTTAACGATTTTTCCGGAAATACGCATTCTATGCATGTTTTGACCGCCATAAAATAGTTAAACGGGGACACATTCTAAAAATTTTGGTTTATATTTTAAGCAAGCATATATCCAACATTTATTTCCACTATAAAGTTTTGATTCAGTTGAAACTTAAGTTTTTGGAAATTCTCATGGCCAAATATAATAAGAAGTGAATTTTGTTCTTTCCCCCTGCGAAACTACCTGAATGAATGCTGATTCAAATTGATTACGTTTAACTTGATGACGTAGCACCGTTGAGGTGGAAAGAAAGTTCGTGTTCAAAATATTTCCGATCTGGGTCTTTGAAAACATGATGTGACAATTGCTGGACCTTTACATCAAGCAAACTTCTGACTTAAAGTTGTAAGGTCCAAAGGATCGTGAACTTTCAGTCTTAGTACGGTGACAGTACAAAACGTGCAAAGGCAGTACTAGACATACTAGTATATTCATCATGTTCATTGTTGATCCATGGTAAGTTACAACTACTTTACTAGGTAGGCATACGTAGTATTATGTAAAAAAAAAAAAAAAAGGTTGTTGAAGATGTTAAAGGTATCTTATAACAACAACTTACTGCTAGGCTTTACTTTCTCCGAAAATGGTTTAAAGGAAGGGAGATGTAGGCCTAACATGCGTCTTGAAGAAGCCAGTACAGGTACCTTGATAAAATAAAACCGTTATTTAATATATGAGTTTTGTTCTTGCTTTCAACGACATTATTGCTATTTAACATTCATTTTATAAGGGAAGAAGTTTTACAAATAAAAGTTTCAATAAAATAAATCTCGAAGCGAGGGATCGTGTCAAGACCGGAGGTACTATTGAAACTGCATCTACCGGTGGATAAAGCATAGGTTTATCCAACGGGTTGTATCATCCACACGTATTAGATAAATAGATATTTCTATGATCTACATAGTATATATGGAGAGATCTGTTCTTTTCTCACCAGTAATTGTTTGTATGCTGACAGGATCAGTTTGTCGTTTTGTCTCAATCTTCTGCTACAAAGCAACACGATTTGACATCAGATATTTAATAATCTTATTTTCTGCTTTTCTTTTCTGAAAATATTTGTACACTCGTCTGTTTGAGTATGATTTCTTATCATAAGTATCTCATGGTTGAACTTCAGTATTTTCTGTGGATCTCTCTTAATTGCCTTTTCTTTCTGTTTAGCATTAAGGATGTTCTGTAATAAAACAAATGGTACATGATTCTAATTAAACATTGGACTGATTTTAAAAAAGTATATGTTTATTACGTACTTATCATATTAATAACTATATTGTATGTTTCATGCACTTAGCTTAATAACAGTTGATGTTTCCTTTTGTCTTTTATTTCCTATGCAAAATTTTAATTATTTTTTTAACAAATGGAATAGGAGAGTATTTTAAACTAATAAATAAAAATGCGAAATATTTTTTTCTTTACAATTCCTTTCTCGTGCATTCCCTTCAATCTTTGTCTGCAAACAAAGAAAATGTCTTTGAACATCTCCATTTAAACACGTCTGAAAAATTATCAACATCTTTATTTGTTTCAACGTAGTCAAAACTTTACAGCCATTTGGCGATATGCAAATCATGTTTTGTAACATGTTTAAATGTCGAGATTGAGAGAGACAACCAAATATTTTCTTCACTGTATAAAAAAAAAATCCGCCGACTGTGTTCTTGAAAGACTAGCAGTACTGCTGGCCGGGTCTGTAGAACTCTAATATAAAAGGTGTTGTTTCCTGCTTTGGGTAGTAATTTTGATTGTTGACTTATGAGAGAATCCTGATGTTTGATGCCCTTATATAAAGTTTCTGCTGTTTATTGAATTGCAACACTGCATTATCAAGGATAACCTTTACAAAAACGGTTACTGTTTGAAGTGTTGTGGTTTAAAGCCTCATCTGCGGAAAAACTGTAGAGAAACTGAAATGTGACACTTGTGGTTCTACAGATCATGTTTCCATTGTTCACCCTGAGCTTGGAGCGAGTCACAAGGGGGAGCAGTCTCAAGTGAGTGAGGGGGAGAAACTCCAGCTAATTACCTACTGTACTAGAGCACGTGGTACTCAATGCAGCACCAGCAAGTCTTGTGAAAGATTTTACCTGTATATGTTGGCAAGGAGTATCGTTCACGCAAGGTGTATTGCATGATAGACGAACAGAGCAACAAATCGTTGGCAACATCAGCCTTCTTTGATGCCTTTGGAGAGTGTGGTAGAGAGACTGAATATATTCTTTCCTCTTGTTCAGGGAAACCCTTCTTGAAAATATTTGACTCATCTGCCAAGTTCCAGGACATTTCCTTGAACAGTGTCTTACTTCAAGGTCCGGACTTTTGTAACAGCCTGCTTGATGTTTTGCTTAGATTCCGCAGAGAAAAGAAAGCAGTTACCATGGATGTTGAGCAGATGTTTCACAATTTTAAAGTTCCCGAAGACCAGCGACGTTACCTGCGCTTTCTTTGGCACTTGGACAGTGATCATAACTTGGATCAGCCATTGGTGGACTTTCAGATAACTGTTCATGTGTTTGGCAACAGTCCTTCGCCGGCTGTCAGAAGATATAAGGGATTTGGTGTGTAAAAACTTCTACGTTGATGATGGTCTTTTGTCCAGTACAACAGAAGAGGACGCCTTAAATCCTGTGCATCTGACCAAAAAAAGCCTTACAAGATGGTGGAAACATTCAACTCCACAAATTTCTTTCAACAGTAGGAAAGTATTAGATGCATTCGCCCCAGATGACCTGGCAAAGAATTTCAGCTACCCTCCCAATACAACGGAGTTTGGGATTGTTATGGAACACAGAGATGGATGAATTCACCTTTAAAGTTAACCCAGTGGAGAAAGCATACACAAGACGTGAACTGTTATCCACCATAAACAGTGTGTATGACCCTATTGGATTCGCTCAGCATGTCGTTATCAGAGGGAAGCTATTGTTACGCGAGATGATGTCCATAACAACAAATACAGACTGGGATGAACCATTGCCCGCATTTCTTCAAGATGAGTGGTCAGCATGGGTCGATTCTCTGAGTCAACTGGAAAACTTTTGTGTGCCAAGAAGTTACAACTGTTCATTCGTTGACTCAACCAGGCGCGAGGTTCTTGTATTTTGTGATGCATCAAAAGACATTATTGCCGCGGTGGCGTATCTCAAACTTCAGGACAATGACATGTTAAGTACAAGTTTCCTGCTTGGAAAGGCCAAGGTTGCCCGAGTCCATGGACATACTATTCCACGGCTTGAGCTGTGTGCGGCCGTATTAGCTACAGAAATTGCTGAGTTTGTGAGAAATTAGCTGAACATTCCATCACAGGACTTTCGCTTCTTCTGAAGACAGTCAGATAGTATTTGGCTATATCTTGAATGAAAGTCGCAGATTCCATGTTTATGTTGGGAACAGAGTGGCACTCATTCGTCTGTTTAGTCATCCTTCCCATTCGGAGTTTAATCCTGCTGTCGTTGCTACCAGGCCTGTACACCCTTCTACTCTTCAAGATTGAAGCTGGATTTGTGAACCGCACAGTTTGCTCAGTACTCCAACTGAGGACTTTGAATTAGTAGAACCGGAGCATGATACTGAAATTCGCCCAGATGTTACCTGCAGCAAGGAGGACATAGGAGATGTCACACATTCATCAGATGTCACATTCAAATCATGAGGCAAAGCCTTCAACTTGTCAGACAGAGGTGTTTTCTGAAAGATTCACTAGATTTTCTAGTTGGGACATGCTTGTACGTGCAGTAATTCGCTTGAAGTTCATGACTAGACAGTTTCAGCAGAGCAAAGACACCTTACCTGATGGTCCAAGCGACCCAGAAATCTTGAGGGAGAGTGAGCGTGTCATCTGTTCAGAGAGATGCGTTTGGTGCAAAATTTCAGTGTATAGAGGATGGCAGACATTCCGCGTTCTAGCGCAATTAGACCCTTATGTCCAAGAATTGATGTAGATGGGCTACTTTATGTTGGTGGACGATTAAACAAGATGCCTGTTGATTTGCTAAATGATGACATGCGCAACCCTATTATCCTACCGAAGAACAACCACGTCAGTTAAATCATCATACATCACTTCCACCAGAGGATATTTCATCAAAGCAGACACTTCACAGAGGGAGCTGTACGTTCCACAGGATTCTGGGTAGTGAGCTCGAGACCGATGACTGCTTCAGTTATAAAGAGCTGTATTGTGTGTCGTAAACGCCGTGAACAACCAGGATGGCAGCATATGGCAGATCTTCCGGAGGATCGTTGTAAACCATGTCCGCCGTTTTCTTTTGTGGGTGTCGATACTTTCGCCCATGACCTGTTGTGCATCGTCAAACCAGGGGTGGAAGTTCAAGTCAGAAACGTTGGGCTATTCTGTTTACCTGTTTTGTGTCTCGGGCCGTTTACATTGAGGTTATTGAAGAACTTACCAGTGGTGCATTCATAAATGCTTTGAGGCGTTTCATAGCAGTCCGTGGTCAAGTCGCAGAGTTCCGCTCTGACAGGGGGACAAATTTCGTTGGCGCAGTGAATGATCTCGATATTGATGCTGAATTCATAGAAATTAAAATGGTCCTGTTTCCAAGTTCCTGTAAGATTCTAGGATTGTTTGGAAATTCAATCCCCCACATGCCCCTCACATGGGAGGTGCATGGGAGAGACTCATTGGTGTTTCAAAGAAGATTTTGAACGCTATACTTCTGAATCACAAATTGAAGGACATCACGCATGACGTACTGATTACGTTAATAGTTGAGGTGTGCGCTATTGTTAACAATAGACCCTTAACAGATTTTTCAAGAGACCCAGAACTCCGACATTACTTACCCAATCAATGCTTCTGACAATGAAGACCAAACAGGATGCTTTAAAGTCTACATGGAAGCACGTGCAGGTGTTGGCCGAAGAATTCTGGCATAGAAGGAAAACAGTGTTCCTGTATAACTTACAGCATCGTAGGAAGTGAGAAGCCATTCCTTGGATTTAAAGCCCGGTGACTTAGTGTTAATGATGGAGGATGACTCTCTACGCAACGAGTGACCCACTGGAATCCTACAAACCGATCACTCCACTTATCACCCTTCTAGAGACTGATTAACATTTGAACTTTATGTGGTCTAATGGTGCATGAAGCAAGTTTGTTAGGTCAGGATTAGTGTGTCATATTCATTTGTTATTTGTGAGTCAGGAAGTTCAGTATGTACACTGTATAATGTCAGATTATGTTACAGAGTGAGTTGTATATTTTAGTTAACATTTATGGTAGATAAGTGATTTTAAGTAAAATCAGAGGGGGACTGTGCCGTTTTCGTATTGCATAATTTTATTTTGATCGGGTTCGATATTCTGTTATACTTATTATGGCAGCCATCCGGTTTGTCTGGTATTTTGGGAATCTCTCACCAGAGGCGTTGTTTACGTTGTGTAAGCGGAGCGCGTCCTCTGGTGAGAGATTGGTATTTTGGCTGTTAAGTTTGGTGAAGTTGGCCTCCCTAAGGAGTAAGTTTTGTATTGTTTTACTTGAATTTATATCTAACTTGATCTAACTTGATCATTTGTATTTTATAGTATTATACATTATTATCGGCCGCAGGAGCGGCCGATCTATTTGTGGTTGTGTTAGAATGTGCACATGGGGAAATGAGACGTTATTATTCTTCTTAATAATTTTATTTTATTCAATTATTTACAGTCGTAAATTTCCTATTTATATTATTTTTAAAAAATGTTCTTCATTTAGTTTTACTTGATTTTTCAAAAAATATGTTCTTACCTACTTTTATTATATATAAATTTGTAAATTTATTTAAGTTTTCATATTAAAACAATGAATGCTCCAAAGAAGAGGAGTGTATAAGATATAAAAGCAACGCATTATGAATAAGTGATTCCGGATAGTACTTCAATAAAAACGATTTAAAAAATTGACTAGACGGGGACAAAAAATACAGATGTTTCATTTTCAAATCACGTTTTGTTCTTCATTTTTTCTGCATGCTTAAAAACAACCATATTATATTGTATTTTGATTTTTTGAGCAGAAAATACCATGCAGCATCTCCTGCAAGCAACGTCGGCATCGTCACGTGACATTGGATCCAGGGGTATTATCACTGCGAGCACGTGCCGCTTTCTTTTTTCTTAGCCGGGTCGAAGGGAACACATCAAAAATGGTAAGGAGTGTGTTAGCAAACTATCATCAAGGTTGTCAAATATTTGCACCTTTTAACGGAGTACAATGCACGGCAATTGCGCTCATTGCTTTGCTAACGTTTATGAACTGTTTCGATAGCCTCCAGTTAGACTTCACGCGTATCACGTCCGATTTCACAAGTACGCGATTAGATCAAATGTTGCACGATGGCACTAGACTTTATGCCAGTATATCTCAAGAATATTTTCTTGACTATTATTATGGGACCGTCAGCACAGGGAGTCGTTCTCAAAATGATGAATTTGGTCAAATGAATTTGTATGATGCACTATCTCAAGCAATGCTAGTATCTTCAAATTTCTTGTTAACTCTGAATGATCTAACTATTGCTTTGCATGCAGATGTAAGTAACAATCAGTTCTTGATATTTGATTCTCATCAGAGAGATCAATTTGGATTACAAGATGCAGATAATGGTGCAGCAGTGTTAATGATTTTTGAATCTTTTGAAGAATTGCACCATTACATTTGTGCTACTTATTCATCATTTAATTTTGAACTCACTCCAGTCACAAGAAATAGAGTAGAAATAGGTAACCAGGTAAACAACCAAACAAATGTTGAACCCAATGAATGTGATAAACAGCGTAGATGTTAAAAAAAACGAACAAATGTTGAACCCACCCAATGTGATCATCAGCAACAGCACAGATGTGTGTATAATGGTAATGATCATACATATGCTTCAAAATCTAGCAGCAAAAAGCAAGCTAAGCGAAAGAGAAAACAATGTAATGTTGTAAATAAAAGTGCCTTTGAAATCATTGAAACTGATGTAAATACAACAGTTGATGATACATTTTATGAAATAGATATGTTAGATGTTTCTGAGCAATATAATGTGTCAACAGACAATACCTTTGAATATGTAGACTATTTGGACCTGCCTTTTCATGTACAGGAATATGAAGAAACCATAAGGGAGTCCCCCTGTAAGTGTTGTTCATGTTGTTGTAGAATTTTATTTAAAGAACAAACTTTTTCATTGGCGGAGGTCAATGATGCATGTAAAAGTATTGGTTTGAATGTACACAGTGATTTATGTAGCACATGTAAAACTTCATTGAAACAAAATAAAGTACCAAACATTAGCATGAAAGGAAATAATTTAGACACAGGTGTAATCCCAAACGAGCTAGAAGGTTTGACTCTTCTTGAAAAGAAAATGCTTAGCAAAATAAATGTATTTATGACATTAACTTTACTACCTGGTGGTCAGTATGCTCAAAAGGGATTAGTTTTAAATCTTCCAGTGAACATTGAAAACATAATTGAACAATTTCCACAGAATTTAGACCAGTGTCCTCTCATAGATCTAAAGTTTGAGAATAGTAATGGATCTGTATATGTCAGTAATCACCAAAAAATAAGAAGCCAAAAATATGCTGAAGCAATGAATTGGTTAGTAAAAAATAATTGTCATTACAATAATCTGACATTTAATGTAAGTAATGTTGTTCAAGAACTGAACAAACTGAATGAAAGTGTAAGTACATTCAATAGGGAAGATGAAGAATTGGAAGAAGCAGTAATGATTCCAGTGGATAATACTTGCAATACTTCAGATAATGCATATATTCATGTTCAAAGAAGTAAATCTGAACCTGTAAATATTTTGTTAACAGAACATGGGGAAGAATTGGCATTTCCCTGGCTTTTCGTAAATGGGAAAAATGGATTTTGTGCAGAGCGCCCCCTAAAAGTAAATCCATCAATGTATTTCAAAGTGAGGCTTTACAATGAAAAAGGTTATTTCAGAAAAAACATGACATATTTATTGCATACTGCTGCATCTTATAATATCTCTTTATTAAAACAAGAGTTGGGGATTCACATGAAAATTTTGAAGACAGTGCATTCGGGAGACCAATCATTTGTTACTGCTGGTGATGTTAAAAATATGAATGAAAATTCAGATCTTCTTGAAAATTCTTACATGTTCATGAAAAACATTAAAGGTACCGTTGCTTATTTTAGAAATGTTTTGTATGATCTTTTAGCAATTTTCAAAAGCTTGGGCCCTTCTACACTCTTTGTCACATTGTCAGCTGATGATTTACATTGGCCAGAACTGGGAATGACACTTCAAAATATAGATTTTAAAGATGCTTTTGGAAAATCATTTTTTCAATCAATGAGAAAAGATCCTTTACTTGCTGCTACACATTTTGATAGAAGATTTAGAGCATTGCTAAAACATGTTGTATTAGGAAAAACTAAACCTCTAGGAACGGTATTAGATTACTTTGCACGCATTGAGTTTCAAAATAGGGGGAGTCCTCATGTTCATATGTTTTTATGGATTGATGGGCTTCCTGCTGAACTTAATCATAATACTGCATCTGAATTCATTCATTATATTGATAAAACAATTTCCTCAAATGTTCCAAGTCTTGAAGAAGATTATGAACTAAATTTGCTTGTCAAGAAATTGCAAACGCATCATCATTCTGCATATTGTAGTCGTGGATACAAATCAAATTGTAGATTTGGTTTTCCTAGAAAAGTTGTTTCTACTACTAGAATTTTACCAAATATTGATTTACTAGGGAAATCAAAAGCAAAATTTTATGAAACAAAGCGAAATCAGGAAAGTATTTTCATTAATGATTACAACACAGTACTTTTACGCCATTGGAGAGCTAACATGGATATCCAGATAATCAAAAATGCTGAAGGGGCAGCATATTATGTTTGTTCATATTTATGTAAATCCGAACAGATGATTTAAAAAATGCACTGGGAAACCTTATTTATTATATTTTTAAACAAAATCCAAATTTATCGAAGTATCAAAAATTATTGCAGATTGGTCTCTGTGTGTTAAAACATAGAAGAATGAGTGCACAAGAAGCAGCTTATCGTCTTGGAAATTTACATTTAATTCATAGTACAAGGAAAGTTGTTTATATAAATACACGTATTCCGAAAAGAGATTCAAAATGTTGAAGCCAAAAAAAATTATAGAGGAAATGAATGATAATTGTACAGATATATTCTATACAAATTTAATGGATTATTATCACGAAAGACCACATGATTTGGAGAGTTATTCATTTTATAGATTTGCTTCCTGGTATGAAAAATGTACCCCACCAAAAGGTCCTCTAAGTAGAAAAGCTTGTGAAAGAATTTACATTGAGAAACATGATGTTTGGTTAAAAAAACGTACAAAACCTGTTGTACTGAGGTATCCAAATTTTGCATTATTCAGTGAAGATTACTTTTATAGTTTTATTCTTCTTTTATTACCACATAGAAACGAGGAACAATTACTTTCAGGACATGATTCTGCAAAAGCAGCTTTTTTTGCAAAACAACATGTATTTGATACTAGCTTCAGTTTTCAGTATGTATCATTGACTGAGCAAATATCAAATATTGTGAGAAGAATACATTTATGTGAAAGTGAGTCAAATTTCAATGCAAGAATATACTTTAACTCTGTTGACAATACTTCTTTTGAACAGGAATCTGATGTACTTGTAGATATACCATCCAATTTTGAACAAAATTCATCACATGCTATTTCTGTCCCTGTGTTTAATGAAGATGTGACATTTAATCACTCTTTAAGTTGTAGAATGTCTGTTGAAGATTACAAAAATAATTTAAGAAAACTAACAAAGAGTCAAAAACAAGCACTTCACACAGTACATTGTCATTACCAAAAGCCGGAGAAGGAACCATTGCATTTATTTGTTACAGGTGGTGCAGGGGTTGGAAAGTCATTTATTACTAATATTATTATTGCATATTTGGAAATGTACACCAGTAAGTTGTCAGGATCAAATCCAGTCGTTGTTTGTGCTCCAACAGGAACAGCAGCTAGATCTATTCAAGGTTTAACTTTACACTCATTGTTGAGTATTCCAGTTCAAAACTACACCACTTATGAAGAGCTCTCAAGTTTTATGCTTAGTAAACTGCAACGTGAATTTTTGAACATTCATACTATTGTGATAGATGAAATAAGTATGGTCAGTGATATGATGTTAACCTATATTAGTCGAAGGTTATCACAAATTAAAAGAAATAATGCTGTTTTTGGTGGATTAAATGTAATTGTAGTTGGAGACTTCTTTCAGCTGAAACCTATTAAAGGAAAATATGCATTTCATAACAAACTGATATGGCATTTGTTTTCACCAGTGTTTTTAACAGAAAATGTTCGTCAAATTGAAGATCCTTCATATGCACAATTGCTTAATAGAGCACGTGTTGGTCTATTAACATCACAAGATGTAAAGTTGCTTTTGACTAGAGTTAATGTTAGAGATACTGACTGTTTACACATTTTTCCATTACGAAGAGATGTTGCAGAATATAACAACTAAATGTTGACTGGTATGAATGAACATACTTATACTATAACTGCAGAACATTATTTCAGTACAGCAGACATCAACCCAGGTCAAAATGTACCAAATCATTTAATACCTACTGATGAGCGTGATGCTGGCGGACTTTTGCAAACATTACAAATTTCTGTCAATGCTAGAATAATGCTAATTAGAAACATTAATACTAAAGATGGCTTAGTTAATGGTGCCATGGGGACTGTTTCTTCTTTTACCTGGATTGGAGATGAAATAACAGAAATTAATGTTTTGTTTGATGATAGAAATGTTGGTCGTTTACATCATTCATTATTTAACAATGGTAGTTCTATAAGTGTTGAAAAATTTGAACATCATTTCAAAGTTTGTGGCAGACATATTGTAAGAAAACAATTTCCCCTAATTCCAGCATGGTCCTGTACTATTCATAAAGTACAAGGTTTATCTTTTTGTAAACTTGCTTTGGATATAGGCAGTAACATTTTTGAAAAAGGAATGGCATACGTAGCATTAAGTCGATTACATACATTAGATGGACTTCAATTGCTCAAGTTTGATCCAAAAGTAGTGGTACCTCCAGATGATGTTTTAGAGGAATATGAAAGATTAAGAAATTTTTTGTTGTTTTAGTATGTCTTCAAAGTTAGATATTGCAGTGCATTAGAGAGTGAAAATGGTGCCAAATATTTGACAATCTGCATTACTTTG
>PRKT01002548.1:7083-18626 GCA_003671525.1 Saccostrea glomerata | reverse complement strand
CCACGTGCTGTAATGCCATAACTAGATCAACAGATGAAATCTGGAGAATGGGTGATAAATGACCATCTGGTAACCTCTGCATTTGTCCCTACATCCCACTTGACGTCCTGGCCGGCAGCAACATCGATAGGGCAGAAAGACAAGATTTAGTGGAGAAGGAATCAATCGTAGACATTGATACTGTACACCTGTAAAATTTCCAGAACTTTTCGGAATTTTCCTGGACTCTCTCGAGCCAATAGCTATAAATTAAAAAAAATTAAACAGATGGTCAAAGTAGCTTTTGAATAACCAACTTATACTAGTCTTAAAAGCTTGTATTAAAAAATTCTCGTTATGAATAATCAATTCTTTGTGAAAAAGGGTACAACGAATACCTTGTTTTTACAAAAGCTCAAAACAGTGTCTCATAATTCACTAAAGATCGGACATTATTTATCATGCATGCATTGGACAAATTTTATTTGAACCCGAAAAATGTAACAATTTTATCACAGTCTTTAAAATGTTTGACATGGATAAACATGGATTATCTTTTATTTTAAATTTAAACCTCAAATTGATTTTACTGTGGATATCGGTTCACAAATGTGGAAAGATTCAAGATATCTTATTTTGCTTTAAGAATGCTTTTAGAGTTTTTATTTTCTCTTTCCGCAAAACATAGCTGTCAGCTAGGTTGTGTGTGAAAATGGGGATGAATAGACATGCATCGAAAGCAATCTATACATGGTTAATCGGAAAACGGTCGATACATGGTTAATTTGTGTCCGATGTACGGTGAAATGAGCATACTGTTAAAAACAAGTTCTAAAAAGAATTATACAAGCATTGAAGTCCAATTTCTCTAAACAATACATATTAAAGTAGAAATCATTGAAAAAATTCACCTAAGAAGGGTTTTAAGATTTATATCTTACCTTCTAAAGTTTAATGATAACATTAAAAATGAATATATTCAGGTAAAAAGTAAATTAATTTACAAAAAATCAATGCTCCATTTAAACATAAAATGTCATTTTTAGACCTTAGAAAGAAACAAATACCCAGTAAATCTTAAAACATCCCCCCCCTTCCGACCATTGAATGAAAACGTGCTAGTCCGCCATATACAACAAATGCAGCCCGATTTCTACCATGCATTAAGTTTATTAATGTCTTAATCTGAGCGAAATTAATATTCTTGGGCATTTTTAAACACATAATTTTCAGATATTGCGGTCGAATTTTCTCTAACCTGGCGTAATGTAGCAACTTTTGGACTTCCGGTCAAGAAACTGTCATTTATGCTATTGAAACACATGAGCCTGATGAGTCGTAGTATAGTGTACATTTGCATCTGCAGCTCTTTTTTTCTTTATTTTGAGAATTTCCAGCATTAGCAATGAAAATCAGTCATTTGAGGAAATATAGGCATCACATCCGGTAAATGAAGGATTTTTTCCCGACCTTTTAGTACAATACTTATGATTAACAGTTTCAAAACCTTGGAAACCCAGAATATTGTTAGAATTTTTATCAAAAATTAAAAATTTTGAATTCTGTTAAGAGGTCTAAAAAGCAACTTCCGGTAATGGAAAGAAATTCATTCAACCATTAAATAACTGATTTGGCAAAGTAAAAGATGTCCTAAATTTTTTGGTACATAGTTATAACCTGTATATAATTTTCACCCTAAAATTAAGGTGTTGCGTTTCTATTGACGGTGAGTATATTTAAGACTAAAATGTATGTTAAAATTTGAATAAAATAATGATTTTGTTACTGTTTGCGTATACAAGTTTTTCTGGGTAGAGTCTCTCATGCAGGTATTGTTCTGTCTTTGTGCAATATGCTAGGCTATGGACGCACGTAGGGATTTTGTTTTGTGGCTTATAATGTTGATGTTGTGCGTTTAGTTGTTAAAACCCATTTTGTTAAGAAATTATGTATTCTTAACGTTATTTATAAATATTTCCATTTCCAATTGTTTTCCCTATGATAAACACTACAAAAGTGTTTCTTGTTAATTTCATCATAATACCCTGTGGTATGTATATTTCTGTATTACTGAAAGGTCAAGTGTCAACCTGCATGTATATCACTGGCGTATGAATACACTGAAGAAAAATATAGTTGTTTTGTTGAATGTGTTTACAAAGTAATAAGATATAATGTTTCTTTTTACAAATATAAAAAAATGAATTACAGAAAAATTTGTTGAACTTTAAGTAGATTACTGGTTTTATTCAAATACATAGAACGTCTGCTAAAATCACACAGTCTTCTGCAACTCCCCATCATTTCCAAAAACACAGTCAATAAGCATGGAGCCTGACGAGTCCTACGGAAAATTTAGTGTTTTCCCCCAGTCACTGATCGACCAGAGTTAACCAATGAAGATGCGGAGTTATTGCTTTCACTTATATCTGGTAACAAATCCGAGCTAGTTCCAATTGAACTGAAACTGGAGCCCTCTGACCATGATGTAGCTGGCATGGATCCCTTTCATGATGATGATGACTCTCTTCTTGCCTCCATTACTGCATCGGACCTGATACCACTTCTATCGCAAACTCCACTTCGAATGGATCTTTAGCAGCCTGCCGATCCTGGTTTGCCTCCCCCTGAAACGCCAAGTACAAGTTATAGATTTAGAAAAGTTACAGAGAAGCAGATAAAAACTTATCAAGAAATGACTCAATCAAAAAACACCAAAAAACACACCAAATGGGGCATCAAAATTTTAGATGGTAAGTTATTTATTCTGCAGATTCTTGAATACAAATTTATAAACATAATACATGTACAGATTATAGTATAAATAGATATACATGTAAAAAAAAAAAAGGATCACAGATAAATAAACAACTCAATTTTTAAAAAATTAAAATAAAACAAATAATAAGCAAATAAAATAATAAATATACAAAAAGTATGATAAAAATATAGAAAAATTAAACAATAAAAGTTAACGAGTAACATAGTGCATGTACATGTATTGTAGATTGGCATTTGGAAACTTTCAATGACAACATTGACCTTTCATCAGTAAGCGCTGAAAAATTAGCCTCTGAACTTGAACGGTTCTACTGTGAAGCTAGACCTAGCAAAGCCAAAACACCTAATGAAGAGTACCATAAAAATACTTTGAAAGGCATTCGTGCAGCAATCAACCGTCGGTTATCAGACATGAGAAGGGATATTGATATTGTCAATGATAAAACTTTCAAAATGGCAAACAAATGCTTGACTGGCCTCCTAAAACAAAGGATGACAGAGTGAACATCTCGCCCCACAAAACACAAGGAAATGATTCACAAACCTGATCTCCAAAAAATCTCCTCCTTTCTAGAGACTGCATATTCCTCACCAATAAATCTTCGCTTGGCAATGTGGTATATCATAGCAATTCACTTTGTATCGCGAGGACTTGAGTTTCACCACCAACTTAAAAGGGACTCGTTCGAATTCAAAACCGACGAAAATGGCTTGACCTATGTCTGTCTCGCTCACGAAACAAAACAGAAAAACTACCAAGGTGGACTAGACAAACATGAGATGATGGCTGACAAACGAATGTACGAAACACAATCAAAAATTTGCCCAGTTCAAATGTTGAAGTTCTTCCTATCGAAGACACCTATTACTGCTACAAATTTGTTTAACAAATGTGTGAGAGAGGCAATCTCGAATCCCGATCAAGAACTTTGGTACAACACTCACTCACTTTCCCAGAAAGCGTTTGAAAATTTCTTACCTGATATTTGCAAAATGGCAGGATGTCAACGCCACACAGCACACAGCCTCCGAGCAACAGCAATCCAAACCATGAATGATGCTGGGTTTGAGGCGCGCCACATCATGTACATGTCCGGTCATAGGAATGAGGCTTCAATCCGGAGTTATTGCAGGGAGCTATCCTCGGATCAAAAGCAAGTTGTCAGTGCAACGTTATCAACCATCACCGAGGCCGAGAATGAGAACTCCACTTCCGTCAACACTGACTCATGTCAACAAATCGCCACATCGTCATCCGACATCGTCCCTCAGTCCTTTAATTCCGCCCGACAAATCGCTATAGCCACGCCATCATCTGCCATCGTCACTCAGTCATTTAATTCTGACATATCAACCTCCTCCTCTTTTCTATCATCAACGCGGACCGGTTTCCTGACCAGCTCCCGTTTAATTAACTGTACTCTGACTTTCAACATGGCGGCGGACAAGTAGCTTACACGTGTTTATGCTTCCGCTAAATCTATTATCTAGGTCACATATTTATCATGATAATTAACAAGATTACTTTGTTCACGATTTATATTCTATTGTTGCTTATTTCATAAATGTCAATATTTGAATACAGTAATTAAAAAAATCATTTAATTTGTTTCGTGTTTTATGGGACTATTTTTTTTAAAGTAAAATTTGACGTCACAGGTCGGCCAATAAAAAAAACATGATGGATGCCTTGTGTATTTCAAATCTAGGAACACTGGACGATTACAAAAACAAATAAAAAATGAAAATATAAGGAATCACTGTCTAGTTTTGAGGGTATGCCAGGGTCATTAACAATAGTGGGAAACATGGGATAATTTTAGCATAACGGGCTTCGCCCGTTATGCAAATTATCCCATGTTTCCCACTATTGTTGATGCCCTGGCATACCCTCAAAACTAAACAGTGATTCCTTAAATATATGAGTGTTTGGTAAGATTTACCGGTACTGTTTCTATGTTGTGTCATAAGTGCAATGTTTGTCAAATGTTACTTGTTATATTTAAAGTATACAATTACTACGCCTTAAATATGTTATTTAATTTAAAGATGTTAGCTACATTCAAGTCATTTTGAGTGGTACATATGACAACAAAGTTACCTAGACCAGAAACCCACTGGTAGCCAGTTGGCGGGAGTCCGTCGTAAAATTGGCGTACCAGAACATGGTTGTGTGAAACACTGGGATGACATATACCATCTATAGACTTTAATGTCTATTTATTGTAAAAAAAAAAATAATAATAATAAAATAACTGTAACAATTATGTAAAATTTCATCACATTGTTTTTTATAGATAACAAATTATATATAGAAGAAAAATGTTTTGTCTGACTGAACATTATCACTATTGCAGTCGTAACACGCGTACATTTCGTTTTTAAAAGTGTTTTGAAAGCTACAACATTCATTTAAGTAATACTTATGACTTGAGTGTAATATTTATTATTCTAATGATATACTGTATATGGGGAAAATAACTCGCGTTGTTAATATTCGCTATATTCACGGTGTTGATGAATCCGTGGATTCAATAAACAGTGAATAAGTTTTCAATATGTATAGATAAGGGAGGAAACTTTTCTTACATACCAATTCCGCGAATTCAAGAAACCGCGACAGTGTCAGAGAAGAGAAAAACGTGAAAATTACAACCCGTGAAATTATCCCCTATACAGCAGTCTATAGCTTTTACGATGTGTGCAAACACATTGAGTATTACAATTCTTTATCTTTAAAAAAAAAATTAATAGTTATAGTTATATGTTTTAGCTCCCTTTCTTGACTGCAAAGTTCTTTATATTTGAAAATCCATGCATTATCTTTCTGTGACCTAAAGTTAAAAGAAAAGCAATTGTTATAGCCTCTGTTAAATGTGGGCGTTACTTTTTGGAAGTTGAACTATGTTCAATCTGCCATGGTCATCACGTATTTAACATGCTCAGTAATTTGTGTTGATCATATAGAGCCGAAAGCGAGGCTACTGTGTCGGCTGATTTACTCCGTTGATATTCAACAGAAAACATACATAAACATCCGCCACAAATAGTTTATTTTCTCTTGAATTGATCTAATTTTCAAAATTTTAAATGTAAGTAAATGTAATAATGATAAAGTAATCTTACTTTGAATATTAGATTTCGTTCAAAGTAAAACTAAAGTATAAAGAACCTCAAAAGTTTTTCGTAATGGAACTCATTTTTTGCGTGGCGTCATACACTGAAAAAGATACGATCGACAACTCTACATACTAACGGCAAGTGGTAAATCTAGTCGTCCCGACGCCCGACGGTCCCGGATTTTTAGCAATATCTTTTTTGCCGGTGCACAGAATTTATTCAAACTTTTCATGAACATTTTCTTGGTTTAAATGAATTCATTTATGCATAAAAACTATATGAAACATGCGTATTTATTACTAAATCAGCAGTATCACCTGCCAAAAGCGGTAAATCTGGTACTCTGTTATAAATGTTAAAACCAAATCAAAGTACTGAAAGTACTGAAAAGCGGTTAGCATGCTTTCATCTAATATGTACCGAAAAAAGTGCATGAAATGATGATATTTAAGTATGCATATCTTTGTCCAATGTCATAAGAGGAAAAAAACAGACATTCTGTTTTTGTAATACTTTACTAAATAGTAAAACCAATAACATTCCAAACTGATGTCACAGATGCTTGCAATCTAATTAAAATTAGATGTTCCGAATCCGCTACTGCTTCTCAAACATCTAACTACATCCTATTTGGGGTCATATAGGAGTGAATCTTCGATTAGCCAAAGAAAATGGTTCCTCCGAAATCTTGGCTTATAGTTCAGATGGGTTTCTTGTTTTCTCCACCGAACCAAACCACCCGAGGTGTTTTGTAGTAAACAAAATATGCATTGCATAAGCTGTGTTATGTATGACGTATGGGTATCTTGTATAGTTTGTGCTCTTTCGTTTGCATTATTCACGTTCAGATGCCAGTGTGGCAACGCACTTTGAAAAAATTACGCACTTTGAAAAAATGTTTCAAAGTGCGTTAAAATTGGAACAAAATCAACGCACTTTGAAATTTTTTTCAAAGTGCGTTAAATTTGGGACCAACTCAACGCACTTTGAAAAAATTTTTCAAAGTACGTTAAGAGTCTACATCAATATATTTCCCCATGGAGACACTTAACACACTTTGAAAAAAAATCATATTTCAGTCATGGAAAGATTTTATTTGTCATTTATCTTTCAAAAAACTAACCCAAACCCTTACCTCAAAAATGAATTGATTTTACTCCCGTCGAAGAGAGGAGAAGACGGGTATAAGATCCTTAAGGCCAAATCTTTATCTTTCCAATACATAGGTGTCGGTAACAAACGGGGGAGGGGAGCAATAAACCTAAAACGGGTACGCTGCATTTTTCAATGCTTATACGATGTATATATCTTTCCAAAATAAGTGGGGACCCTAACCCTAACCCTAACCCTAACCCCCCCCATCCACTCCCCTGGCCCTTCGACCTGTCTCGATGTCTATGCAATACTCAAAGCTTTCATATAATTATGTATTTATCTAACTGATAAAACTTTCAATAATAAATGAGTTAATTAAAACAGATGAAAACTAGAAATTTTAAGTACAGTAAAACGTATGAGAGAGAAAGAATTTTCATAGTTTTGAACAATCAAATTGGCCCCTTTTTATTATGATCAATGCAAAGTTGCTTGAAGCTGTCCTCTGTTAGTGCCCCCTATACACCTTTACATCTTCTTATCAAAGACTAGAATTTAAAAAAAAAAGAAGAAGAAACGAATTAATGAACTTAAACAATCGTCACTCTTTTTTTCAAGACCCTTTAAGTTTCCTTTTTATTTTATCAAAACCTTAAATATTTAAAACGTCAATATCTCAGGTCCTACAGTGACTTTATCATAAAAAAGTTATCAAACCAGGATATGTTATTTATCATACCGATTATTTGAAGGAATATTAATCAATCTTTACATTTTTTTTCAAAGTGCGTTAATATGGTCGATATTAACGCACTTTGAAAAAAATTATTTTTTTCAAAGTGCGTTAGCTTGGTCCTAAATTTTAACGCACTTTGAAAAACATTTTCAAAGTGCGTTGTAACATGCCAGACTGCAGACTATACATGAAATTGATTCCAAAATTACTTTAATTCAACGTAAGACAGTATCAATAATGATGAAATGTAGCCGTGGAATTAATTTGAGAATTGTTTACCGAGGCTTGAATCTACATGGCCAAAGTGTTTGTGTTTACTAGTACATGTATTCATAATCGCTCTGATGTGACCCCGAATGGGATGTTAGATGTTTGAGAAGCAGTAGCGGATTTGGAACATTTAAATAAATTTTAATTAGATTGAAATGCATGTTTCAAAATTAAACATGAGATTTCTTCAGTTTGAAAGACAGGAAGTGCATTTTTAAAAGTTCTCTCTTGGTGGCATCCAATCGTTCTCTGGATGAATTATGTTGATGTTGAAAATTTAATTGTCTTTCATGCTCTATTGAATCTGAAGTTAGGTAATTGTAAAGCCTACTATAGCAAACAACTAAAAAAATGACAAATTAAATTCTTTAGATTAATGGATTTGCAGTAGTGTAGATCTACAGCTGGCTAGTCAGAGAAAAAAGGATGACTTGGCAGAGACTTTGTAAATGAATTGATATCAGAGAACTCCAGTTTTGTAGGCTCATCGCGGGTATAACCTGTCAACGAGGGATGCTTACTTCTTCTAGGCAACGGATCCCACCTCTTGAACTTTCAGGAGCCAGCTTTTCTTCTTAAATCGATCATTGATCATTCTGTATTTTGATACAGATACTGATCACTTCCGTTTAGTAATATTATGAACTACTACTTCTACGGGAAGACTGGCGAGTAAATAAGATTATCAAGCTTTATGAAATGTACTTTATTGACTTTTCAAACAAGTAAATGTTCGAATAAAGTAAATGGTATATGAGATTCATTTAAAAGAAGTCTTGCACAATATGTCTAGATAAGGACATTTAATGTGTATTTGCCATATACTCTTCATGCAATATTGTTCTCAAATAAAACATGTGAAAAGGAAAGTTGTCTTATCAATCAATACTAGTATTAAAAAATTCAAATGTACACAAAAAGTCAGTGTAACTTAAGAAGTTATCAGTGTCACTTTCTTCAATATGTCGGTTAAACAATATACACTGATTTCTTTTCAATCAATGTGCCTCTAAACACCTGTATTTTAATTTTAGCTCAAAATAATAATCGACAAATTGGACAAATTCAAATTTAAAAAGTATTTTCACAGCTAATAATACGTTCCCTAGGAATTGATCAAATTTTCAAAACTTATATATAAGCATTAAGTATATATTTTAAATTTTTGCTAATTGCCAAGATTTTTCATACCTCATTCTTCTGTGAACAATAATATCGGTTGGTTTTTAGAAGAGGATCACAGTGCCGATTAAAATTAATATATATTTATCCATTTTTTTTTCAAAATTAATTTTACTACTTTAAGTGCCCCACTATTTTTTTTCAAAACTAAAAGTAAGTGATCCCTTATGATCGTTTGTACATGTAATAACCTATCAACGACGGAGCAGAGAATTTACCCTTGGGAGCAGAGCTTTTATAACTATTTATTAGACAGAGAAGAAAAGAGAAGAAAACAAACGTTTCATTGTGGAATTAATCCTATTGTTTCCATAAAAACGTTACAAAAAGTGTCAAACTTACAGATGTATTCGGTGTTTTTATAAAAACGTTTTTCAGGTATTACTTAACCTAATAAATGGTGTTTCTTAATACTTTGGCAAAGAAAATCAAATTCGATCGAGAGATTTGCTGATGTTTTTGCAGTCTGTATTAACCTTCAACCTGCTGTATAATTAACCGTATTGTTCAACTTTCAAAAATAAACTAACTGTAACAGTTGCTATAAATCGCGAGCGCACGATGTACATGTAATAAGGACCAAATTCTCAGTTCTTTGAAGTTAGTGTTCTAAGTATTGTCAATGCTTTGGTAAATACTAATAATAATTCGATATAATAGTTATAATAGCCACTCTTCGTACACAGCATATTGTCAATTTCTCACCAGGGGCGTATTACGCCAACAGTATACAAATCAAAGGAAGCGTTTTGCTGAAGTTACCGTTGTCGATAGGTAGCGCTTTGTGGAAGTTTCCGGTTTTGGTTGCAGAAGGATAAGGTTACGTGCCATAAAGCGATGTCGATAGGTAGCACCTTATGGAAGTTTCCGGTTTTGGAGCATCCATGCCATAAAGCGATTAGCTAGCTAACCGCTTAAAAACGGACACTGATGTTTTCGTAAAATCATTTCTTAAAAACAACAAAATGAAATACATTTTTTTTATAAAATGAAAAACCTCATTTACATACCAGATAATTCGTACGCACACAAGCTCTCACATATTCCACTGTTTTTATGTTTGGTCATTAAATATTTGTTTTTAACTTGGTATTGCTTTTTCTTCACAATATTAAAAAAGATTAAGTTCTGACGTACTCCATGTTTAATGTTCTTGTAATTGAAATACATTTATATTCACAGAAAAGTTTTATATAACAAACCTGTTGGCTCTTAAAAAGATGCTGTGCTAAAATCCACATTTTATCAACATTGATATTATTCCTGCGAAACTGAAATTCTCATAACACATGGGTAAAGGGGCCAAGGAAAGTATATTACAAATTTGAAGACTGTGAGCAGTGAATTATATAAATGATCAACCGCCTCTAATATGAATATAATGGCAGTGTCAATGTTTTGCAATGGGAAACCCAAAATATGTGTAGGATGAAAAAGTAATAGAGGGTGAACAACGGCAATATGTAATAAAGATTCTATGAAAATTTCGTTCAGTGGTGCAAGAGGAGTTGCGGATATGAGATGGGTATACCTAAAGCGTAATAAACAGATAGACAGAAATCCCGATTAATAAATACTCTCCCGCTTTTCAAGCAGGGGGTATAAAAAAGACTAATGTAGGCGGGCAAGCATTATGGCCCCTGCATTTTTTTACCATTCAATGTCTCTGAATGTCTTTCTCAAGATTGTTGCAACTCAAAAAATCTGAAACAGTTGTCTGTATTTGAAATAATAATATTGTTCACTCACTTAACCTCCCGATCAAAGATTTTATTTAACACCATGTTCAACTCCCATTGGTGCTTTCAGTGCTTTGATTTTATGTTGCACTTCCTTGGCATTCCATTCAGTGATTGTGACATATAATAAAGCGTGTGTTTTAACCTTTTGACCATTTTTCCGTGTTATGTTGTTTTTGAATGCATTGATTTCCATTAAGATTTTATGCATAATATAAATTAACACCGCAACAAGGAAAGTCAGGTCAAAAGATTATTGATTTATCTTTGGCAGAATACGTACGTACAAGTACATGTGCAAATTTATCAACGAAAATTAAATTTGGAGCTCACATTCAGCAGTTTTACAAAAGTTTCTATTGCAGCGGCTTTCCCTTGATAACAATCTACACAAAGAATGGTATAGATATTTTGAAATAGAAATCACATTAGTAGTAAAAAAGTGTTAAAATGTAGATATATGCAATAATTTTTTATACTTAACAAAATGCAATTTCATAATTCAACAAGACAGTATGTTCAAAAAAGAGTAAAACGTGTTACACCGTTTTAGTTATGTTACTTTATATTTCGAAAAAAAATATCGCTTGAGGGTCAATGATTTAAAATATTAAAGAGCCCCTCCCCCCCCCCCCCCCCCC
>PRKT01002546.1:0-13379 GCA_003671525.1 Saccostrea glomerata | reverse complement strand
GTATATATGTCTCTAACGTCATCAATACTATTTCCGCCTTTATCTCGAAAGTTCTATTCTCATTCACAGGTCAGAGTTATCTTTCTTTGCCCACCTTATACATACTACGTAAAAAGAGAAAATTTCGGTACCGAAAATATACAAAATGCGGAATCTGATTTAAAAACAAATTAAATATTTAGTATTTGTAGAAAAATGTCTGTTTTACATATAAATATCTTGAAAAAATATCTAAAAACAAAAAAAAAGTCAAAAATTGACCAAAAACAAATTCACTTCCGGTTCGGACAGGAAGTACTGGAAACACACGAAAATAACTTCAAAACAAATAGAATATCATGATCTAATACTCCTGTAAATTTCATTTTACCTCAAACCGTTTCCGAGAAAACTGCCGGACAAAAGTCGATTTTAAAATTCGAAAATCGGCCATAACTTCGGACCGGAAGTGAATTTTTATAAAAACGGAATTTTATATAAACTTCATATATCAACCTACTTACATGAGAAAAATTGTGAAAATCTATCCAGCCATCTCTGAGTAATCGCGCTCACAAAATTTGGGAGGAATAATAATAATAATAATAATAATAATAATAATAATAAAAAGAAACAATACAAACACTATAAGTCTTCCGTTGTGAACGGAAGACTTAATAAAAGTGAAAAAGAAACCGAAGAATAATAGAAGGGTCTTCCGCTGAAGACGGAAGACCCTAATAAGAAACAGTAGAATCACTAGAAGGTCTTCCGTGAAGACGGAAGACCTTAACTAGATGCGTACTTGTTGCTGGTGCAACAAGCAGGTCTTCCGACCGATTTTCGTTAGAATTCTATGCTGCGTCATCCCATAAAATTTCAGAATGTATTTTTTTTTTCGTTTAGGTTCATTTACAGCAGCCTCTTAACATTTCCATGATCATTACATGTATTCCTCAAAATATTCCAAAAATAGCTTTTAAAAATCGGCAAAATAGTCCATACATGTTAAAAATGAGAGAAACGTTATTTGCAACTGAAAAAAGACAGAAACAAAGAAAAAAAATTTCAACGCACACAGCGGGATTCGAACCCCTGACAGTGGGACAAAGTTTGGTTTGGTCATATCTTTTCAATATATGCACGCATCAAAATACTAAACACATATTTAGAATTCTTATAAGACACACTATAAACCCTGTTAATACTAAAGAAAAATATTGAAAAACAAAAAAGTTGAGAAATGTGACTTTTTGAATTCACTTCCGTTTACGACCGGAACTGCCGACGACGAAAAATAAAGGTCGTTCCCCATTATGGAGTTCGATGTTCTATCACCTCAGTGAGTTTCACTTTCATATCTTGAACCGTTCTCGAGAAAACTGCTGGACAAAATGCCTTTTAAAAAATACAAAAATCCCCAAAAATCGCGAACGGAAGTGAGTTTTGAAAAAATGAAAAACACGTCTGGAGATATTCTCATGTTGCATCTTCCCTGAGAAAATCTTTGAAATCTCTCCACGCATAGCTGAGATGTCGGCTGTACTATGAAAAAAGAATAATAACTAGAGCAAAGCTCGTTGCAAAGCAACGAGAAGGTCTTCCGTCCTGTTTGACCGGAAGTAGCTTTCATTTTTAACAAAAATGATAAAAAAAAAACGCCCAAAAATGATTCGAATCCTCTAAAATTATGTTAATAAATGCAAAAATAAGCCATTTTTGCTACTGCCGGTTTTACCGGAAGTGACGACGACAGACAGAAAATTAATTATTATGATCCCAGAGACATGTTATTCAAAAATTTGTAAAGAACGGCAAAAATACGCATTTTCCGATTACTTCCGGTTTGGCCGGAAGTGACGACGCCGGACGTATTTTGACGACTCCAATAGATTCAGCTTGACATTTTAAACAAGTTTGCTTCTTTGACTTATTACAAATTCTCAATACTTTTTGAGATATAAAGAAAAGAATTTCGACCCCTTTAGGCCTTTTATTTAAGGGGCCAGCCCTTTTTTCGACATATCATTTGAAAGATCTTGAAATTCTACACTTCTTTTGTTCTATATGTTTTAACAAAATATTTCCAGGTAAAAAGATATTGTACAAAAGTTGTTAAAAATTGTGAAATTCGCGAAAGAAATATTCTCGGGCCATAGCGAGCGCCGACGTGCGGCACTTCCGATAAAAATGAAATACCTTATACATATCTATAGACTTCGGTCTATCATACCTGAAAGTTTCATGTTTCTATCTTGAGCCATTATTGAGAAAACTGCCGGACAAAATGACCGTCTATAACGCACTAAATCGCGGAAAACTCCGAACCGTAAGTGTCGTCATCAAATTAAAAAAAACGCCTTAACTTCATATAATTTGTCATCAATGCTGAAAGTTTCATGTTTCTATCTTGAGCCATTATTGAGAAAACTGCCGGACAAAATGACCCTCTATAACGCACTAAATCGCGGAAAACTCCGAACCGGAAGTGACGTCATCAAATTAAAAAAAACGCCTTAACTTCATATAATTTGTCATCAATGCTGAAAGTTTCATGAAAATCCATCGATGCATTTACGAGAAATCGCGTGCACAAAATCGGTAAGAATTATAATAAGAAAAGTTGAAAAGAAACAACAGAATGATAAGAAGGTCTTCTGTTGAAACGGAAGACCTTAATAATAACTAGTAAACTAATTGTTCAGTGAACAATGAGACGTCTTTCCACCTTTTAAGCATTTAAATATCATTTGGGCTGAAAAAAGTAGAAAAAAGCAAGAAAATAAATAAAACAGCAAAATTCTCATTTCTCTACTAGGATTTTAGATCGGGCTCGCAGTTGGTATAATTTTACCCTAAACTACGAAAGCCCAGAAGGCTCATTCGAGATTCGAGTTTCAAAGTACGAGATTCGAAATTCGAGATTCGAGTTTCGAGATTCAAGATCCAAACTAACCAATCAGAAGCGAGTTTCAAAGTACGAGATTCGAAATTCGAGATTCGAAATTCAAGATCCAAACTAGCCAATCAAAAGCGGGTTCAACATTTGATTACTCCCCTTTATTATGTTTTTACTATGAAGAAATCGTTTAAAATAATTATAACAAATAGGTCATTTTATTATATTACAATGCAAGAAAGAGTGTTATATAAATTAGAAGGAAATTTTAATAATTATTAGATTTTTGATCAGAAAAATATACTTCAATCTATATTATAGCTTCTTGAATATTAAAAAAATTAGGGAATAATAGGGCTGGGCAATAATATCGATATTTCAATATATTGCAATACAATGACAAAAAATATCGTTTTGCCGATGGGACCGGTGGATTTCAAAAACTCTGAAATATTTTTGAAAAGCAAGGATGCCTTTTTAAAAATTGTGCGGTGTGTGGATCTAGGCCTAAGGGTCAGGGGTTCATGTGTGGTAAGGGTACTACTGATTATTGCTGAATATTACTGATTAGTTGAAATGTTTTTTGTTCCCCTACCCTGCATATGGGTATTAAGTAACCAAGCTAAGCAACTCCTAAATGTATTGTTATGATGATCAATGGTGCCTCTTTCAAAATTGTGAATGCCATAGCTTCTGGCTTAAAACATGAATCAAATTCAAAAACTGGAAAGTTGTTGCATAATGCTCAGGTGACCTAGAAGGCCCATGGACCTCTTGTCTTTCGTAGTTTACCCAAAAAATGCTTCCCTTCTGACACTTACATTTATTTATATTCTTATTGTATCATGGCTGCGGTTTTTTTCCTTTGAAGTAAAGTGTACAATAACTGGAGATACACCGATGGGCGGAGCCAGCAAAAACTGTGCAATGTAAATAAATTATTGAACAACAAGGCGATTTCATCATTTCAAATTACATGTATATTGAAGCTGAATCACAGAATGAAATGGGTTATACAAAGGCTAAATTTCTGCAAGTGAAATAAAAGTCTTTCACATAAATTACAGTGCCTATCCCAAACTACAAAATGCTTTTACGGAACTCTGCAAATATTCAATCCTCGGCAAGAAGAAATCAAGTTCTTTACACGCAGAATTATATTCAAATATCACACCTATTGTAATATAGCGCTTTAACAAAAAATACCCTTTGCCGTGTTCTTTGCTCAGCGAGAATAAGTGCAGGTGTACTGCATCCACAGATGAAGGGTTATTGACCCTAACACAGCGTTTTCGTGAATGCAACAGCTCTCAAATATGTCAAATGAATAACGAGGATCTTTTTTTCTTGATTTTCGAATAACATCTGAATTTTCATTCTTAACTTCAAATTTTTCCTGGCCAATTGAACCAAACTTGGTACAAAGCATTCTTTGGTAAAGTGGAGTTTAAATTGTTAAAATAAAGAGCCAAGTCCCCTTACAAGGGGAGATGATCAAGAAAAGACAAAATTAAGGTGGGAATGCCTCGACAGATTTTCATGAAACTTTCAGCAATGATGGCAAATCATATGAACTTTGGGCATTTTTTTTTTTTATTTTGCCGTCGTCACTTCCGGTTGCGAGATACGGTCAATTTTCTTTTTTAAAAGTGTCATTTTGTCCGGAAGTGTTCTAAAAAACGGTTAGAGATTGAGTCTTGAAACTTTCAGGGATGATAGATTGTGACAGGCTCTATTGAATTTTGCATAAAGTTTTTGTTGCCGTCACGTCCGTTGTCCACCGGAAGTAGTTTAAATATATGCAAAATTTTCTTTTTTTCTTTTTTTAAATGTTTCTTATGGAGGCAAATAGAGTGTCTCGAGTAATATTATGTCCACCGGAAGTTAATTTTTACAAACCGGAAGTAGTCCAAAAAATTAGCATTTTTCATCGAAATTATCAGGGATGATTCCTTTACACTCAAAGAGGAGTTATAGGTCATTTTAAGTACTTCTGGTCACACCGGAAGTGAATTATAAAGACCGGAAGTTGGCGTAAATTTACAGATTTCACTCTTAAATGTGTTTTAACGTATTTTGAGGAATTGATATGAACATTTTTTTGTGATTTTAGGATCGTATCATAAATCGAACCGAAGACCTACTCGTTGCTCGCAACGAGATCTCCTCTAGTTATTTTTCTTATTCTTCCTGGGTCCTTTTTTGTCTGTGAGTGATCTTGTAAACTGTTCACCCAAAGTAGGTAAAACCTTTTGAGGGTTAGTAGACATGTTATGTATATTTGCGGAATCAAGGTCATTTTCCGCGCTTGTGCTTGCAAGAGCGCGCTCATGCAACATGTAAAATGACCAATATAATAGAAATAGTCATAAATGATCTTTTTTGGATTATATACTTTGAAAGTCATAATATGAATATATAATACACTGTAGTATTATACACATGAGATGGTCAAAATAGCAAGATCTCACGCGCATGCACGTCGCTTTGCTCTAATTGGCCGAAACCAAAGTCTCAATATCTTTCTTGTTTTTCGAAAAATTCGTTTGAAATTTTGAACATGGTCAAACATAATGAAGATCTACAGCATGACATAATAGAACTATCAAGAAAGCATGTGCATGCATGTGTGCTGCAATCTGATTGGCCGAAACTTTTAATGCCTATAACTTTCTTAGTTTTCAACAAAATGGGATGAAATTGAGAATATGAATAATTATAATAGATTATGTAAATGGTACTATCAAAATTGAACGCACGAACATGCATGCATGCACGTGCGCATCTTACATACATTAACTAGAAATTTTTTTTACAGACAGACAGACAGACGGACGGACGACGGGCGCATTACTATCGCATAAGCTCTTCTGGTCTCTGACCAGTAGAGCTAAAAATGAAGTTACAATTCAGTAAATGCCTGCAACTAGTTACTTTGGAGATGGAATTAACAGCATTGGTTGCATTCTTCCTATGTTAAAATTTTACATGCTGAAGAAATTTTTCAGCAAAAAAGTATTTTTACTGTTCCTTTCAAACCTTCTTCCATAAAAGACTTAAATTGCTGCAACTACATAATTCATAAGATTTAATACAACATTTTATCATACATGGATTGCTGCAAAATATGAACAGTATAAAAGTATGAAATTGTGTCATCAATTTGTGATCAATGTTTAATTCTGATCACTTTCTGCAATTTAAGAATTACTTTTTCTTTTTCTTTTTTATAGTTCTGACTTTATTTATAAGGTCTCTGATTTTGTCAAATGTTCCAGTGGCATCTGGTAGATTCTCATACGGAATGTGATCCTCTATACCTTCACCAAATTTAGAAGAATCAGGCAATGACTCAACTGGTCCCTTTAAAATGGGGGTACCATAATCCTTGGATATAGAATTGCTCTGATGTAAACTGCTAAGAGGGTTCACATCACTGAGGGAAACGTTGGGTGTTTGAGGTGTGCTAGGACATGATCCACCAGAACCAAGGTCACCAAATGTCTGTATAGAAGAGATTGAATCTGTCCTCTTTAGAATTTTCTGCTTTAGGGCCAGGAGTTCGGCCACCTCTGAGTTACTGTCCTCATCACTGGTTACACAGCTATCCAGCATATCTGTATCAGCCTCACCTGACGCCAGCTTCTCCTGTAGCAGCTTTAGCTGCCCTTCCAGTTCCTCCAGTGAAGGAGACTCGGATCTCTCTGATTCTGTCATAGAGATCTCTCGGGCTATCTTGGGTAGACTCAGCTTTGGAACTGGTGGAGTGTGGGGTGGAGTTTCTTTGGGTAGGGGTGGTCTTGTAGGAGGTGTATCCAAAGGTAAAGGTGGTACAAAGACATGGCCATTGACAGATTTTACAGGAATTCCTGTAAAAGATGCAATTTTAATGTGGTGTGAACATGCTATTTCATGAATGAATTATTCAAAACTATCGTTTTTTACAGAAATTTATTTCTCTCATTAAAACATTTTTCTTAAAGTAGAAATATGTCAATAGGACATAAATGCCCCGCCAAGGATATATACAACACAATATTCTATGTTCTTTTAATTGTGGTCTCACGCTTCTGGGATGGATATGTCTCCCATGACGCCCTATAACATTTTTTGACACTTCCTGTGGCCCGATATTTCCTCAGCAATCTTGTTATTGTAGATTGGTGCACATTGAAGCGTCGTGAAATATCGCGCTGGTTTAACCCAGCATCAACAAGACCAAAAATTGCATACCTCTGTTGCTCAGACAGTCTAGGCATTTCAGTCAACGGTTGGAATGACGTCAACTGTTGATATTCTAACTGAAATGGGGTAACTTGCACGAATACGTGATGAGAGATGAAAAACTTCCTTCGTAAACCACGTGGGTGGCTTTCAGTAAAGTGAGCACGGGTGAGACGGGCTGAGTTACGGATGAGAGATTTTGTTTATTGATGATATTGATACATGCCAAAATGTTTAAAACACTATACATAGACAAAATATTAGATAATAAAAATTGTGAATTTGTTTTATTATACATTTTCATATAGGCATTCTTAAAGTCTCTGAGTAGATTTTTAAAAATCAATTCTTTAAAACTCTTTCAATATATCTTCATTTTTTCAATGTGTTAGGTGAATGTGTAGACAATGTTCTGAAATATACTTGATACCTAAAATTATTATTCCCATCATAAAACAGACAGGGAGTATTATGGAGTAAGGTGTATATTTTTTCAATTAAGTGTAAAATAATTTTTCTACGATACTACATGCATGTATATATTTGTATATACTTGCTTTTTAATACCGGTAACATATCCCAAAGTTTTATTCATTACATCTGATACATAAGCGACACTTTTATGAAGAAAGATGCTTAGACTGTAAGCTATTACAAATACCTAAACAAATTGCTGGCAATAGCTACCACTGGCAGTTTTAAACCTGTGGGAGGAAAATAATTTACACACAGATACTTTGGAATACTAATACGTAATTACCTCCCAAGCATGTCATTGTGCAAGTCGTCAGCATTTTATTTGTCCTCTGAATGGGTGAAACATTTTGAATGCCACTCCTATCAATAAATTTTTACACTAAACCAAGCTATGGTGCTGCTATGAAATTGGCAGATCTACTTTTATTTACCCGCCATGTTCATCGAAAACCGGAATTACGAGTTCGTAAATTTGAAATCTTGATCCCGACTCAAATTTCACGTCAGAAGAAAAAATTCTGTTTCTTCCCCTGAAAATTCAAAACTTTGAGCGGCGGGTTTGTAAACCTAAAAATAAAAAAAAATGCTGGCATATGAACCAGGAGCAAAGGTAAAGATGTTCAAAGAATTTATGCATTTTCACTATATAATCATTAGAGCCCCACCCTAACACTAGAACCCGACCCAGGGGCCCTGAAATTAACAAATTGGGAAAAGGCAGCCTTATTCAACATAACTATGCACTTGGTTAATTTTTGTAATGCCCAGGAGCAGAGTAGAAGATTTTTAAAGAATTAATATATTTTCACTATATAATCAATAGAACCCCGCCCCAACACCAGAACCCATGACTCTGGGGCCAGGAATTTCACAATTTTGGTAGAGGCAGCCTTATTCAACATCACTATGTACTTGGTAACCAAATTTGGCACAAAGCATATATATATGGGTGAAGGGGAACAAAAATTGTCAATTTCATGGTCCCTGCCCCCCTTGGGCCTGAGGGGTGGGACCAAAAGCACTTTAATTAATGCAATATTTAAAAATCTTCTACTTTGCTCCTGGACATCAAGCAGTCAAACTGTTTGCATGATTGTAATCAGCATTGAGTCCTCTTCCAAAATTGTGAAATTCATGACCCCTGGGTCAGGGGTTCTAGTGCTAGGGCGGGACTCTATTGATTATATAGTGAAATTGCATAAATTCTTTAAAAATCTTCTCCTCTGCTCCTGGGCATTTAATAAACTAACCAAGTACATAGTGGTGTTGAATAAGGCTGCCTCTACCAAAATTGTGAAATTCTTGACACTTGGGTCAGGGGTTCTAGTGCTAGGGCGGGGCTCTATTGATTGTATAGTGAAAATACATAAATTCTTTGAAAATCTTCTTCTCTGCTCCTGGGCATTAAATAAACTAACCAAGTACTTAGTTATGTTGAATAAGGCGGCCTCTACAAAAATTGTGAAATTCATGACAATTGCGTCAGGGGTTCTAGTGCTAGGGCGGGGCTCTATTGATTGTATAGTGAAATTGCATAAATTCTTTGTAAATCCTCTTCTCTGCTCCTGGGCATAAAATAAACTAACCAAGTACTAGTAATCGAATGCATTTTGTTACCTTAAAGTATAAGTCCAAAAATCGACTCTGTTCTATCGTATAATGCAAAAGACCCCCCTCCATGCCCCGCATTTGAGTCTAACTAACGAGTATCTTAAGGTGCTTAAACTTTTGCGTTTGGTGGGCAAAATATGCTAATTTAAAGCATTCTTGGTCTGCAACTCTAAAAACTTCACATACAACACCGAGTGATGTTGTCGAAAGGAAACTTCCGCATTATGTATTAAGGCCTAATGTTCTCTCATGAAAAATACGAATGAAATCAAGGAAATTATCAACAGATTGTTAATGCTCAAAAGCAGTTCATATACATGTAGTATGGGAGAAATATTCAGCTTAGTAATAGTTTTTGAGGATATATAACAGTGATGGTATGATGTCCTTCATATTCATTTTATTTTATATTGTAGTACCTTTATCTTTCAATACTTTATTGTTACAATTATTGATAATGTTAAAACACTTGAAAATATTTAAAAATAAGAAGGACGTTAACAGAAAATCTTGTCTCAGACAGAATATAAATATACTCTATCTACAAATTTATTTTTCCCTGTATGTCAGGGGAATACACAAACTACCGGGGTATAAAAATCGTCATTATTTTGTAATTACTGTACTAAAAAGTTTTGATTTGCGGAACTGACATCTCATATGCAGTTATTCCTAACCGATTGAAAGATTTTTTTCTAAAAAGAAGATACTCATCATCTTACATATAATATCGGGAGATATAGGATTAGGTTTTCTTACTGATGAAACCTAAGTCAATTAATAGATGAGGTGCTCTCTACTAGGACAGAAAAAAAACTTTGTCCTGACCATGCTTTGTCGTTAAATTTGACCAGTATTAAAATGTATTTTAGATGGACCATAATGACACTGTGGAATCCCGACTTGAGGAATGGAACGGGCATATGGCCCTCGTTTTTATCCCAGCAACAGCATTTCTAGCGCTGTGTTTTGTGGTGGGAACAGTGGCTAACCCAACAGTTGTCTTGTTCGTCTTGTTTCGGATGAAGAGTTCTAGAGACGATCGCTATTTTATTCCATTTCTTTCCTTTGCTGATCTCCTAGGATTGACATTAAATTGCTTTGGAGCTTGGCTGCAGTATTTTCCATATGTTCGCGACAACGAAAGTCTGTTCATTCCTTGTAAATTGTATTGGTTTGGCAGCTCAAGCATCGCGTCTTTTTCAGCATTTATTTTGATTGCCATTGCTATTCAAAGATACCTTAAAATTTGCAGACCACATGGAAAACAGATGGATCTGAAAATCAGACGTCTGTATTTAGCAGTGGCGTTATGTATATCAGCTATTATCGCATTTCCATTTACATTATTTTACGACATGACACCAATAGAAAGTCCTCTGTATAACGTCACTGGGTATATTTGTTCACGTGGCAAGGGCAAGTGGCTAAACAACGAACCTGTCATATACAGCGTTACTATTGCATCCCTTGTGTTTATCAACATTCTTCTTTTAATGATAATCTATTGTTCGATAGGAAAAACTATTTACAGACAAACGCGTTTAAAGAATAGACGAAAACTGAGCGCCAAACGCAGAATGGGAAGAATTAATTTCGAATCAAGCCTCGATGTGGATTCGCTAAACGAACGAGAAAACGTGACTTTAAAAAATTGTCAAGCTGATGATATTTCAGAATATTCCGATTGGACATTGGACAGACGAGGAAATAATAAGAAAAGATTCGTTGGATCGGAGATGTCCACTTTGCCAGAATGTCCCACAGGGAATTCCTTTGACCTCGACAAAATGAGAGACGTCCGAGGTAAAACAAAATCGCTGCAGCATTATCGACATCTCCGAAAAAGGATCGATCGGTTTACTTGGATGTTCCTTATAATGACAATGGTGGCCATGGTCAGCTATGTTCCCAGAGCTACTCTACTTATGTTTGAGTCGCTAGACTCCCGATTTTGGATAAGTTTCTCAGACTTTTGGAGAAGTATTGTGGAGGTAGCTTACCGTCTGCATGCGCTGCATCACGCGTGCAATGCTTTGATATACGGGTATTTTGATACACGTTTTCGCGCTGAGGTTAAAAAGTTCTGTAGACGAGTGTCTGAAAGATAAAGGAAGTACCTGCTGTGATGTAAAGTTACAGTATATAATGAAGGATTTTGATAGGACAAGTCTACATGAATACATGTCTCTTTATCAGACCCTCCACCCCCCAAATTTTATATTTAAAATAAATAAGCAACTTCATTAGTTCATGTAATTAAAATCATGTACTATGTGTTCAAATTTAAGCCGAAAAAATCTCATAAATCGTTACCAAGAGAGAGACAGAAGCATTGCGCATGGGGATATTGAACTTTCCCCACTGTTGTAGAGTGTACTTAATTGACAACAAAACAAATGTACTTTTTATTGTACATGTATCACAGAGGTATTATCATTAATGATGATACCATTACGGAGAGTGGACATAAATACTCTAAATACTCCATCATTGATGAAGTTAAGGAAACTACAAACTTGTAATTCTGAACACGCATTGTGAGGAAATATGATTTTAAAATAACCGAATTTTGTTTTATTAATACAATTACTGGTGGGGATTTCAGCATTCCCCTTTTTGTGACCTAAAAAGTAAAACTAAGGGAAAGGAATTTTAAGACATTGTTTGAAAGTTTGCTGCAAATTATATAATGTATATCAATAATAAATCAGGGCTCTCCCATAAAACGGGTCTCTACAACCTCGGTCTTTTGGTCCCCTTTTATAAGAATCTGACACTGATAACTGTTTTTTTTTAGTCCCCTATCGGTATAACCGGATGGGCATATATGTTTCGACTATACCCGTTTGCCTGTCTATATGTCGGTAAAATGTATGTGTCTACCGTAATTAATGAGTTAAAATCATTTTTATGGTATGTCGTAGATACCTTATGTGGTTATTTCATATGAAGATGGTGCTTTATTATGTTATGCTGTGGTTCTTTCATGTGAAGATGGTGTTTAATTATATTATGCTGTGGTTATTTCATGTGAAGAATGTGCTTTATTATGTTATGCTGTAGTTATTTTTTTATGAATGTGGTACTTTTTATTATCACGCTGTGGTTATTTTGTGTGAAGATAATTTGTTATGTGAAAGTGGTATATTACATGAAGTTTTTTATGTGAAGGTGGTTTTTAGCTCACCTCAACGAAGTTGGGGGAGCTTATGTAATACCCTCGGCGTCCCGGGTTAAGGTTAAGTTTTTTGGAGCAGTTTCTTTTTTTTATACTTTTATGTCCTATATTGATTAGACATGCATGGAAGATGCTTCTAAAGTGTTTCATTGTGCCAGTTAAAGTTTCAGATGCTGCAATTTCAGCAATGGAATGACCAGGTTAATGCTTTGGGAGCAGGTTAACATTTTTGGTGCAGTTTTTGCTGCAGGGCTCATTTCAAGTAACTATAAGCCCTATGTTGACCAAACTTGCATGGATGGTACATCTAAGGATGCACATTACCAGGCTTGCTTCGGATGCTGAATCTGACCTACATTTTCTGGTTGAGTGATCAGGTTAATGTTTTTGGTGCAGGTCTCATTTCCAAGTAACTATAAACCCTATGTCGACCAAACTTGCATGGATGATACATTTAAGAATGTACACTACCAGGCTTGCTTCAGAAGCTGAATCTGACCTACATTTTTCTGGATGAGTGAACAGGTTAAAGTTTTTGGTGCAGGTCTCATTTCCAAGTAATTATAAGCCCTATGTTCACCAAACTTGCATGGATGATACATCTAAGAATGTTCACTACCAGACTTGCTTCAGATGCCAAATCTGACCTACATTTTCCGTTTGAGTGAACAGGTTAATGTTTTTGGGGCAGATTACATTTCCAAGTTATTATAAGCCCTATGTTGACCAAACTTGCATGGATGATACATCTAAGGATGAACATTACCAGGCTTGCTTTGGATGCTGAATCTGACCTACATTTTCCGGTTGAGTGAACAGGTTAAAGTTTTTGGTGCAGGGTTTATTTCCAAGATACAATGAGCCCTATAATGACCAAACCTGCACGGATGGTACATCTTAGGATGCATACTACCAGACTTGCTTTGGATGCTGAATCTGACCTACATTTTTCTGGATGAGAAAACAGGTTAAAGTTTTTGGGGCAGTTTTCATTTCCAAGTTACAATG
>PRKT01002543.1:4004-18788 GCA_003671525.1 Saccostrea glomerata | reverse complement strand
TATGTCCCCATTTTACGACTTGCGTATCTGTAGCAGGTCCCCAGTATGGGGGAGAAACACACGCACACACACACACAAACACACACCTTCACGCACACACAATAAAACAATACAACTTTTATCTATATATATAGGTCAAGGATACGATTTGGAAGATGAATGAGAAGGAAGAGGCAGCTAAGACTGGATTTTTAACACCAAGGATTTCTACAATGGCAGAGGCTGCCTACGTCGCATTGTACGAGAGAATTTCTCTAGGACCCGTTGTTGTCCAGCATGTATGTTCATGTATGTTGCTAAAATGTTCAAACTGTTAAGGTTAAGAAACTGCTTAATAACTGCCTTCCACTTTGCCATGGGTGGTCATCCAGTAATGAAGTGCTTTGACAGACAATAAATTACAATTAAGAGAAGAAAGATCTTTAATTCTTGTGCCTGAATCCCAGGAGATTACACATGGTTGATAATGAGATACCTTAATGTTCAACTTCCCACACTAAACTCATTAATTTATCTTAACTGGTTGCATGTCCAGTCATTATTCCCAAGAGATAAATAAAATTACATTATCTTCTGTGCAATGTAAAAACTGTTTTTAACACTTGATGATGTTTTTTTTTTAAGCTTATATGAATAGTTTTAAGCTGTAGTATTTTTGTACAGATATTCTATATTCTATGTCTCAAACCTTATACATGAGCCCAAAATGAACAAGTCAATTAAAATAAAAAAATAAAACCTGTAAAATGCAAAAAAATGAACAAAAAGCGTTGAAAATCCCAATTGCACACCTTCATATGGTGAATAATAAGTGTACAAATTTTCAGATTAATCCTTGCAATAGTTTCTGAGAAACGGTCCGGACAAAACCACAAAATAAAAATGAAAAAAACACCTGTAAAATTAAAAATAATAATCGAATCAAGATGAAAATATCAGGTGCACAACTTCATATGGTGATTTAATATTTGTACAAATTTTCAGACAAATCCTTCCAATAGTTTCTGAGTAATGGTCCGGACAAAATCTCGTCTACAGACAGACGGACATGGTGATTCCAATATACCCCCCTAAACTTCGTTTGCGGGGGGTATAAATATTCGACGGAAATCTCGAATTATTACTGGCCGACTTTCTAAATTTACTGATAAGGAAAAAATTCTCCAATGCAGCAAGAACAGAGCAAAAAAGATCGAGAAGCGTCTGACCAGACCCCAAAACCAGGGTCACCCGAAATATTGATTGATTGTATATTGTTTAACGTCCCTCTCGAGAATTTTTCACTCATATGGAGACGCCACCACTTGCCGGTGGAGGGCTACAAATTTTGTCCTATGCTCGGCACTCGGGGCCTTTGAGCAATGAGGGATCCTTTTCGTGCCAGCACCTACTGCGACACGGGGCCTCGGTTTATACGGTCACCCGAAAGAACCTGACGTGAATTAACCCCCCCCCCCCCCCCCCCCCCCCCCCCCCCCCCCCGTTTCCCACATTATATATTCTTCCAAGTTCTGATGATATTGCTATCCGCCCATCACTATACAAGAAAAACAAGAGGCCCAAGGGCCGTATAGGTCACCTGAGCATTATGCAACAACTTTCCAGTTATTGAATTTGATTCATGTTTTAAGCCAGATGCTAAATGGCATTCTCAATTTTGAAAGAGGCACCATTGATCATCATAACAATACACTTAGCAGTTGCTTAGCTTGGTTACTGAATACCCATACGCAGGGTAGGGGAACAATATTGCATTTCAACTAATCAGTAATATTCAGCAATAATCAGTAGTGCCCCTAACACTGTGACATAAACCCCTGACCCTAGGTCCACACATTGCACAAATTTTTTAAAGGCACCCTTAAAATTGCCTATCCAAAAGAAATAAATGTTTTATGAAAATAAAGGAGCAGATTTCAAACAATTAATTCATTTTCAGTATATAAGTAGAGGCCTCCCCACCCCTGACCCTGGGGCATTGAATTCACAACTCTGCAAGATTAGGGCCCTTGCTCATCATAACTAAAAGAAGTTCATCTGCTTCATACCCAGAGACAGAGAAGAAAATTTTCAAAGATTTAATGTATTTTCACTATATAATCAATAGAGCCTCGCCCTAACACCAGAGCCCCTGGCCCTGGGGCCATAAAATTCATAATTTTAGAAGAGGCATTCTTGCTCATCATAACTATGTACTTAGTTAGTTTATTTAATACCTAGGAGCAGAGAAGAAGATTTTCAAAGAAATAATGCATTTTCACTATATACTTATTTAGCCCCGCCCTAGCACTAGAACCCCTGACCCCAGGGCCATGAATTTCACAGTTTTGGTAGAGGACTCAATGCTGATTACAATCATGCAAACAGTTTGACTGCTTGATGTCCAGGAGTAAAGAAGAAGATGTTTAAAGATTACATTAATTTTAGTGGTTTTGGCCCCACCTATCAGGCCCCAGGGGGGCAGGGATCATGAAATTCACAATTTTTGTTCCCCTTCACCCATAGATGCTTTGTGCCAAATTTGATTGAAATTTAAATTGGTTCAGTGGTTGCAGAGAAGAAGCTGAAAATGTTCAAATGTTAACACACGACGGACGACGACAGACGAAAACGGATAGCAATACGTCACCTGAGTTTACTTAGGGATATACCATTACAAAAATCAATTAGTCTGGTATATAGACCCCGATTGCAAAACAATTAAGCGTCATGGTGCGCAACTTTAACCTTATATTTCAGCTGCTGCAGTGGAGACCAATGGAAGCTGTTTGCCCACAACAACAGTGTCTTCTTCTTTGCAGGGACCAGCACTTGCTAACCACGGCAGCTGCCGCAGCAGAACGCCATTAATTCATTATTCTTCTTTGCAGGCGCGAGTCAAAAACATGCACCAAGGAGGACAACCATTCTCCCGTGATCAAACCGCAGGGTGACAGTGTAGTTCTATGGCATATACAACAATTTTGTCTTCAATAACAAATGTTTGCTCTTGGTCTGCAGCTGATGTCAGCAATGTTATGTTTGAAGGCCATATCCTGCACACTAATCAATTAATTTCTTTAGACAGAAATTTGCCGTACTCATAAATTATGCTGGTCATTGTTAAACTTCCACCACAGCCAACAATCCTCATCGACAATTTACCCGTACCCTTCCAGGTTAAAAAGTCAACCCCAGCCTTCTCCTTTTGAAGGATTTTCAGTCAGAGTTCAATCGAATTCTGCAGCAGCATGACAACTCAGATGGGTTCCTGATCAGATTTAGATACTAAACAACAGCCGTCATTAACCACGATGACCACTATCATCTTTATGACTCCCTTGCAAGGGATGCCAATTCTTTTCCAGACAAGGCGGGGAAAGCAGTGTTAATTTACTTCCCAAATTCTGTTTCTTTATGCAGGCACGTTAGGGGATTTGGCTGTCGTCGGGGCATTGTTCCAGAACAAGAAATTGATGTCTTTCCATTGCAAATTAAATCAATTTCATCTTCTGCAGATGACAACCTTAATCTCCTAGCTAATATCATTGTGGCAACTGGCAACAGACCAAGAATTGGGGAATTTCTCAATTTGCAAACATTTGTAAGTCATCCACCTTTCCCTTCATTATTTTAGACACATTTGTTTAAAATAATAAGTCTGTATATTATATTTTATACACTTAACAATCATTTAGAATGGGCCCTAGAAGCGATAAGGTCGCTTGATTTAGATTTTTTAATCCTTCAGAAGACCAATATATAAAACCGTAACGCTACAGATAACGAACAGTATTCAATCTCAAAGTCCATTAAACAAAATACAAAATCAGAGCAGAGCAAACACGGACCTCCGAAACATCAGAGGTTGGATCGGATGCGATGGAAGAGTGAGCATCCCCTGCTGACCGGTCACACCCGCCGTGTGATCCTTATCAGGATCAGGAAATAACGGAAAATCCGTCTTCAATTCATTGCTCAAATAATAGACATACAATTGGTATAAAAAACGTCAGTCAGCATTTAACTCGATGATAAACTGTATTTGCTGACAAGGTCATTGTATCAACCAAAGAACTTGCGCGCATAAAGACTTCCGAGTGGATACAGCGTCTGTAGCGACAAGGCGGAAATTAAATATTGTTTTAAAATTGTGTTTAAAAATGTCGCAATGTCTGTAATGCTGATGCGAGATCGAGGGGGGTAAGATTCGTTTTCCAAAGGACACGAGAGAGCAAAGGATGTGAAAGTAGGTCAACCCCCCCCCCCCCCAAACTCGGTAAACTTTTCAATTCTGATTTGTGCTTATTCTTAACCGATGTGCTCAGGTGAGCAATGTAGCCCCTGGTTTTTTTTGGAATTCCGATGACATAAAACAAAGAATTCGTATTTTAAAGCTGAACACTTCTCATAAATAGGCACTGTCAGACGGGTATATAAACCGTTCGCTTTCGTTACACCCGATTGCACAATCGAAACTCGTGGCCGACATGTAGTACTCATATCGTGGTCTTAGATTTTTTGCGTTTATTTCTTGTTTTTATGTGCATTTTCTGTTTGTAAATTATGTAATGACCTGTATTTTCCATGATACTTTTGTCCCGTTTTGGAAAAAATACATAAAATTTGATAATTTCATCGATATTGAGTAGCACGCTTTGTAAGATGTACGTCTGCACTCGTCGGATCTCTATAGTAAAATACATTGAACTGACTAGCGATCTGCTCCTTATATACGAGTTGTAGGGAGAGCGTTGAAGAACGAGAAATATGGCGGACTATGCCTATTTACGAGTAGTGTTCAGCTTTAAGAAAGAACATTAGAAATTCGTGACGTAAGTTCAAATAATTATCTCAAGATAAGATTTTCAAAATCAAAGGTGCGTTGGAAACAATGCTCAATATTGTATCTGCTAGAGGTCACTCTCTATTTAAATCCTTGACATTGAAAATCTGGAATAGTCTCCAAAGATGTGCCAGGATTTACAGATCAGATAGAATCACTTAATCAAAACAAACAAGAGATTGTTCTATACTGTTTTACAGTTGCACGAATCAGATTGGAATGATGTTCTTTCCTCACGTGCTAGACAAACATCGAGCTAGAAAAAATACAACTATCCAATAATGTTGCCGCTGAGTGAAGATGTATGTGTTCAAGCTTAATGCATTATAAAAGGAGAATATCAAGGAACTTCTTCAAAAGGTGTTGCTCGCGCTGCGCGGTGGTAAGAATGTAAAGAACATTGCTATAATTTATACTACAAGTGAGATGGAGAGAATAATGCATGTGTAGTAAGTTTAGCTGTATATTATAGCTTGATATTAATCCCCCCAATATTTCATTTAGGTTCCTTGCCAAATGCATTTGTAGAATTGTGCTCTGCAAGGGCAACTATGGATGCCATTGTGTCAACACAGGATATACCTGGACACATTGAAAAACAGGCTATGGCATACAGTTCGTATAAGAACCGTCACACTATCAAAGCATTGACTTGTGTAGCACCAAATGGTGCTATCATTTACTGTTCTCCTTTATATCCGGGTTCAACATCTTATGTTGCAATTGTGCGTCACAGCAAAATTCTTGAGAAACTTAAGAGGGCCGACTATAGTTTTATTGTGTGAAAACTACAATAGCGAAAATGTTCATTTTTATACCATATATAACTTATAATAACTTCAGTGTATATGCAAAGTTTGGGGGAAATCTACCGTCCAGGTATTTTTTAGGGACCGAAATCACAGGCACTTGTTTCTGTAATAAATTTTTGACCCATGGTATAATAATAACACAAGGTATCTAACTCCGATTTACACCGAACACCCCCCTCCCTTAGAATCGCGCTCATGTACACTTTCAGAGGAAATGCACGGGTAAACTGTTTATATCTATGTCTTCTACGATAATTTATCTACACAACCATATCTGGCATGCTTGTCTTTATTTTCTTTTATCTCCGTAATCAGCGTCAAAACTCTGCTCGCCGAGTGGAAAGTAAAACTGTACCATAGAATTGGATGCAAAGAATTCGACCTCGAATTTGATTGGCTAAAAATCTGTTTCTAAAATTACTCCGGAAAAACATCGTAGCGTTTTATGGAAAATAAGACACTATGACATTTTATTAATTCAATGTAATATTTAAAATCTGGGATTGAATTTTTAAACCCACGCATTCTTTAATTTTTCTCTTTGCCCGAGATTAGAACATCCAATTCTATGGTACAGTTTTACTTTCCACTCGGCGAGCAGAGTTTTGACGCTGATTACGGAGATAAAAGAAAATAAAGACAAGCATGCCAGATATGGTTGTGTAGATAAATTATCGTAGAAGACATAGGTATAAACAGTTTACCCGTGCATTTCCTCTGAAAGTGTACATGAGCGCGATTCTAAGGGAGGGGGGTACTCGGTGTAAATCGGAGTTAGATACCTTGTGTTATTATTATACCATGGGTCAAAAATTTATTACAGAAACAAGTGCCTGTGACCGAAATACAGGTACATTTACTATAGGATTCTATAGGAAAATGCCAATTTTCAGCATTTTAAAGCAAATTATACAAATACTACAATAGAGATTTTGTTCAATCCATAATATTTGATGAGTAATACTATATTACACAATATATGTAAGAAACACAAAATTCTACCGTCTTGTTACCAGAGGGGGCATCTCAAAATGCCAAAAATTAGCAATTTTTGTTATTTTTCTAGAGTTTTACAAAATATGACATGCACAATAGATTTACATGAAAACACAATAAAAATAATTCAGATATTCTCAAATTTCTATATTTTAAATTTCAAGAGCGTATGTTTATTACTTTTTCTTTAATGATATTTTTATTACCCCTTTCTTTAGAAGCTACAGATTATCATAACGTCAAAAACACACTGCAACGACGTCAATCTACCTTTCTTTTGCAAAATTGGTTAAAAATCAATTATACCAAATTTTAATTTATAATTTTATACCTATAATTTCTTAATTTTGTTTAATTTTAATAATTAATTGAAAAAAAAATGCACTAAAACAGTAAATACGCTTCATTCTACTATGATGCGCGAAATATTGCGCAACGGAAACTATAGTCGGCCCCCTTAAGCCTGGGCACGATCAGATGTGTGCTTGTTTATAGCTGCATTTTTATCATCAAAAGGGCAGTTTACGATGAAAGAAGCAAAACTGCTATAAAATAGCTAGAGCAAGAATTCACGTGGAAAGAGCTAATGAGGGAATAAAAAAATTTAGAAATACTTCGCCACATATCAGCAACCTACAGGCCATAATCAACAAAAATATTTAAACTTTGTTCTGCATTATTAAATTCGCAAGCTCCTCTTTTAAAAGAAAGTTTATAGTACGTTGTACATTTATAATGAAATGGTAATTTTGATTAAACTTCAGAATTGTTCATGGAATGTTTTAAGATGTAGAATAATGTACATAGTCTAGCCTATTGGTTTCTTCGTAAATCTCACATTAGACCTCTTATATACTGTTAAATCTGTTTTTAAAGGATGTACCAGTTTGGCAGATACCTTTTCAACATGTTTGGTGTAGATTTGAATTAATATATATCTGTTTGTGTATATTATATATCAGCAAAACATATACAGTAGCTACATAATACCAAAAGAAATAAATCGAAGACGTACTAAAGGTAATATTTTTACAGTATGTAGTTGTGCAAATAATAAATAATTGAACAGACGATCAATACAATAGAGTAAAATTTTATATAAACATTGAGAAAAATAAATTGTATAATATAGCCCTCGGGAAAACTTTTCAAGACAACAATGACCGTGAAAAAGAAATCATTATTTATTAATATTGAAGGAAAAATACATGTTAATAAAGTGTTCAATTTATCTTGGTCTATTGAAATTTTAGGAATGTAAGAATAAGACTACATAAAAAATTGCAGGCTTTCCTCCATTTCATTTTAAATAATTACTCTCTGTATAAAAATATTACTTATTCAGAACACTTCAGTGTTTAGTGTCAAAGAAGGGTTAGAACTTGTGAACTAGGTGTCTTTAATGTAGGGACACGTGCCATTTTTGCAAAATAACAATTGAGCGCACGATTGTTTTAAATTCTTTCATGAAGGTAAATGACTAGTAAAACATTTCACATTGACCGTATTAAGTACAACTTGAAACATTCATGCGCACATATAAAAAATGGGATTGCAAAATGGAGGTGTGTCCTAAAGGCTATGAGAAATCGATTAAAACAACGTACCCCTGCTATATTAATCCGATTTCCTCATTACAGAGCAAGAAAGTAAAAAATAACGAAAATGAAATAAATAACTAAAGGTTTGATGTATAGATGGAGGCAAAAATATGTAGAAAATCTTTTAATTTTATTTTTAGTAAATTATCGGGGGCCAAATTTGGATGTTAAAATAACCGATTCATTTTTTACTGGCTGTCAGTGTAACTTGTAACAAGACAATACTCAGAATAGTTATGGGTTACAAAAAAAACGTACAACTCTGATTATAAGATCAAAAGATAAAACAAATATTAAATTTTGAGGGAATTATCATAAGGTCAAATTGACCTATCTGATAAAATTACATTATTCTCAATATTTTTATACTGATTTTAAAATAATTTCATTAATTTATAATTTCTCATTTCGAATAGCAAATTTTGATTTATTTATTTTACGATCGTATTTCATTCCCCATTTCCATCTAATTACAGACAAGAGCTTTAATAATGTTTCTTTTACTAAAACTCTACTTTGAATCTGTAATAATGCTTTTCTATAAATTGAGAAAAGTTCTGTAACATTGTTAACTGTGTCTCCGGAAATGTCTATGCAGTTTTCGCTTGATTCCTTGGAAATGGAGGCTTTTCCACGCACAACTATTTATGCTACCAGTATTAGGGAGGTGTCTGAGTTGTACAATTATACTTTTTTTTGAAAACCCAATATTAATCGAGAAAGTGGAAATGCTCGATAACAAGAAATCAGATGAAAAGAAAAGTAATATTAATAACCAGAAGTCTCTGTCGAGACTGAAGCTCTACTGGTTTGTACTTATACAAAGGAAGAGAAAAGTTCTTAAGCAGTTGTAAATTGAAACTTTTCAACAGCAATAAATAGAACAATTATCCTAAATGAAGTCTCTTTACGTTCATAGTGTAGTCTACTTTCATGCCACTTTATATTATAATCAGACTAAAACTGTATTTGGGGTAGCATTTTAAGAGAAACTGATAAATATAATTATGTACCTTAGTGTAGTCTACTTGTGTGCCAAGTTATATCGAAATTAGACCAAAACTGTAGGAGCAGCATTTTGAAAGAATTTCACAGAAATTTCTATTTTTAGTAACCATGGCAACACCGTTCATCAAAATCAAAAACAATACACAGAATTATGTATCTTAGTGTTGTCTGCTTGTGTGCCAAGTTATATTGAAATCAGACCAAAACTGTAGGAGGAGTAGCATTTTGAAAGAATTTCACAGAAATTTCTATTTCTTGTAACCACGGCAACACAGTTCATCGAAATCAAAAACCGATACACAGAATTATGTATCTTAGTGTAGTCTACTTGTGTGCCAAGTCATACTGAAATCAGACAAAAACTGTAGGAGGAGTAGCATTTTGAAAGAATTTAACAGAAATTTCAATTTTTAGTAACCACGGCAACACAGTTCATCGAAATCAAAAACCGATACACAGAATTATGTTTCTTAGTTTAGTCTACTTGTGTGCCAAGTTATACTGAAATCAGACCAAAACTGTCAGTGATGATGACAAGCGCCCAGTTTATTTTTCAAGGATGTTTGTTGGGGGTAACTGATGGTCTGTGCCCTCTTGGTGGTGATGACGTTTCAATCGGTGATGATGACAAGCGCCCAGGTGATTTCGGAAGGATCTGTTTTGGGGGGGTCGCTGATGGTCTGTGCCCTCTTGGTGGTGATGAAGTTTCAATCAGTGATGATGACAAGCGCCCAGGTGATTTCGGAAGGATCTGTTTTTTGGGGGTCGCAGATGGTCTGTGCCCTCTTGGTGATGATGATGTTTCAATCAGTGATGATGACAAGCGCCCAGGTGATTTCGGAAGGATCTGTTTTGGGGGGGTCGCTGATGGTCTGTGCCCTCTTGGTGGTGATGAAGTTTCAATCAGTGATGATGACAAGCGCCAAGGTGATTTCGGAAGGATCTGTTTTTGGGGGGTCGCTGATGGTCTGTGCACTCTTGGTGGTGATGACGTTTCAATCGGTGATGACAATCGCCCAGGTGATTTTGGAAGGATCTGTTTTTTGGGGGTCGCTGATGGTCTGTGCCCTCTTGGTGGTGATGACATTTCAATCGGTTATGATGACAAGCGCCCAGGTGATTTCGATGTTGCCTCTTCATCTGTTGGATTACCAATACCTGCAAAGGCTCTCATTTCTTTGTATTTTAGTTCATTCGCTGTCTGTCTTTTGCTTTCTGTAGCTTTCTTTTCTCAGATGTTCTTTGCATTGCTTGTTTTGCATAGTTTCTCTTTTTTACTTTTTTTAATGTCTAAATCTGATGTTTCTGCTGCAATGGCTCGCTTCAATTTCTATCTAGCCTCTCGTTTTCCACCAGCTGTCATCATCTCTTTTCCCAGGGATATGAGATCTTTTAATGCATTTACTGAAGTTGTATTTATTTCTTCTTTTACTTGATTTGTGAAGACCCTGCGTTATCGAATGCAGAAAGAGAGCGTAGATGGAGAGAAAAACATAAGGATTGATTGATTAATTGTATATTGTTTAACGTCCCTCTCTAGAATTTTTCACTCATATGGAGACGCCACCACTTGCCGGTGGAGGGCTACAAATTTTGTCCTATGCTCGGCACTCAGGGCCTTTGAGCAGTGAGGGATCTTTTTCGTGCCAACACCTACTTTGACACGGGGCCTCGGTTTATACGGTCTCATCCGAAGGCCCGGTCTCCACGTCCCGCAGTGGGATTCGAACCCGCGACGTGCAAAAGTGCAAGAAGGAAAGAAAAGTCTACAGAAAAAGCTGGAAAGAGAAAGAGCTCGCTCTCATCCCTTAGATTCCTCTAGTCACGATACTTATGGAACACTAAGATCGAAAACAAAACTTTTGCTAAAAAAGGCTGGTTTACGGGCTGACAAACAATCGTACATTCACAAGAGATTAGTGTTTTTGCGATGCAGTTTTAGATTCAATGAAGGCAACTACAGAGAAAAAGTTTCGGCCATTCTTCCTACAGATAGCTTCACTTCTAAAATGCGGTTCTTGTTTGTGATTGCAACAATGACAGAGAGAGGTGTCCAGGAATAAAGCTGATTGGACTCAAAAATCTCACTAACTGACCAAACAAGAAATCATGCATAAACAAATACATCTCTCTCTCAAGCTGGCATCGTTCTGTAGCATCCAGTTCGGAAAATTACGTCACCAAATCTTCTAGGCTTGCATTTGTACATTCTTTTTTTATGCTATTCTAATAAGCTCCCTACCACTGGACACATAATGCTTACAAATAGGAGAGTAGAATATTTAATTGCTTATTTCACCATCTGCCAGTTACATGAATTTTGTGATGTTGGTCAAAATATATTTAAAACAAGAGGCCCACGGGCCTTATAGGTCACCTGAGTATCATGTAACAGCTTTCCAGCGATTGTATTTGGTTAGTGTTTTAAGCCAAAAGCCATGAAATTCACAAATTTTGAAAGAGGCACCATTGCTTATCAAAGGGCAGATTTCAAAGCATTAATTTATTTTTAGTCAAAGTATCCCCCTGGTACCCCTGACCCAGCGGCCCTGAAATTATCTATTTTGAAAGAGGCCCCTTTCTTCATTATAAGGCCAGCGTTTTTAGGGCCCCGCAAAGATTTGCGGGTGCCCTATAGTAATCACTCTGTCTGTCCGTCCGTCTGTCTGTCCGTCTGTCACTCTTTCCTCCACAAATTTTCTGTTTTTTCTAACAGCTTTTTTTATGGTAGCCCAATCAAGTTCAAATTTGGTATGGTAGTTCAGTAGCCAGAAATACATATTTTGATGCTAAGTTTGGTTCTCTGTCTTCTGGTTTGGAGCTGTGGTGGTGGGGTAGATTCCTTAACTATGCATAAGAATGTATAGGCAACTTTTTTTATGGTTGCCCAATCAAGTACAAATTTGGTGTGGTAGTTCAGTAGGCAGAAATACATATGACTGCGCCCATGAGAAAAGGATCCTTATGGCAATTCTTACAAAACAGAGAAATGACGTCACAAACATTGGATGTTTCATTTTTTTAATCACATGTACAATGCTGTAGAATCTATATAATTTTTCCCTTTGTGTAACAATTTTTTTTATTAAACAATATAAGTAAACTGCACCTTAATTCATCGGTATCTTTTTATTTATTTTTTTATTATTTTTTTTATTATTCCATAAATATTTATCGGAATTTCTTCGCGTCTGTTCAAAAACTACACTAACGTCATACCATGACATGGGAGGAGTGGAGTCAACGAAAACAAAACACACATTTTAAAATACTTCAGAAGTCCAATGACGGAGACTATCTTTTCTAGACCATGGATCAGTTTGAGGTAACAAAATGTTTCTACCAACTGGTAATTAATTTTCGAAATATAGATCTAAGCCTTTTTACATTCGATATAGTCCGATGAGCTGAGTGTGACAATGTCACTGACAGACGATCCAAGTTCTGATTCACTATTAGTGAAAATACATTGCGGATATTGTACATCAGAGAACTAACTACTGCACAAAGTCCCTGTGTATATTCTAACACTTCTCAATTCCATTAGATCTATATTTTCTTCACGAATTCAAGTTTAAACTGGTCACTTTATTTCCATGATACGTCAACAGTGTTTATAAACATTGTTGGAGTAAAAGTAAGAGAGATAACTCTCACTGTTCCGGGGGCCCAAGACGGGTTAAATATACATGTATATGGAAAGAATGATGTAAGACAATAATATTGTCATTATACTGTCTCTTCGACTTGTAACATCAGTTTGTGTAATTTGCCAATTAAATGTTTAAAAGGATAATTTAAAATTTCTAATAGACTGCTAACATATGAATCTGTTACATTCAAGGGCCATGTGTGTCTTAAAATTCACCGATTTATTTTTTTTATTCTGAATAGATTTTATGGAGGTAGAATCCGATTAGTTTTTTTGTTACCGATAACTATTCTGAGTATTGTCTTGTTACAAGTTACACTGACAGCCAGTAAAAAATGAATCGGTTATTTTAACATCCAAATTTGGCCCCCGATAATTTACTAAAAGTAAAATTAAAAGATTTTCTACATATATGTTTGCCTCCATCTATACATCAAACCTTTTAGTTATTTATTTCATTTTCGATTTTTTACTTTCTTGCTCTGTAATTAGGAAATTTATCGGATTAATATAGCAGGGGTACGTTGTTTTCATCGATTTCTCAAAGCCTTTAGGACACACCTCCATTTTCCAATCCCATTTTTTATATGAGCGCATGAATGTTTCAAGTTGTACTTAATACGGTCAATGTGAAATGTTTTACTAGTCATTTACCTTCATGAAAGAATTTGAAACAATCCTGCGCTCAATTGTTATTTTGCAAAAATGGCACTTGTTCCTACAGTAAAGACACTTCGTTTACAAATTCTAACCCCTCTTTGACACTAAACACTGAAGTGTTCTGAATAAGTAATATGCAATTTTTTATTTAATCTTATTCTTACTTTCCTAAAATTTCAATAGACCAAGATAAATTGAACACTTTATTAACATGTATTTTTCCTTCAATATTAATAAATAATGATTTCTTTTCCACGGTCCTTGTTGTCTTGAAAAGTTTTCCTGAGGGCTATATTATACAATATATTTTTCTCAATGTTTATATAAAATTTTACTCTATGATTGTCTTTTCAATTATTGATTATTTGCACAACTATATACTGTAAAAGTATTACTTTTAGTACGTCTTCGATTTATTTCTTTTGGTATTATGTAGCTACTGTATATGTTTTGCTGATATGTAATATACACATACAGATATATATTTATTCAGATCTACACCAAACATGTTGAAAAGGTATCTGCCAAACTGGTACATCCTTTAAAAACAGATTTAACAGTATATAAGTGGTCTAATGTAAGAATTACGAAGAAATCAATAGGCTAGACTATGTACATTATTCTACATCTTAAAACATTCCATGAACAATTCTAAAGTTGAATCAAAATTACCATTTTATTATAAATGTACAACGTACTATGAACTTTCTTTCAAAAGAGGAGCTTGCAAATTTAATAATGCAGAACAAAGTTTAAATATTTTTGTTGATTATGGTCTGTAGGTTGCTGATATGTGGCGAAGTATTTCTAAAAAATTTTATTCCCTCATTAGCTCTTTCCACGAGAATTCTTGCTCTGGTTATTTTATAAAACAGTTTTGCTTTCTTTCATCGTAAACTGCCCTTTTGATGATAAAAATGCAGCTATAAACAAGCACACACCTGATCGTGTCCAGGCTAAAGTTTCTCAAGAATTTTGCTGTGACGTACAATTGCAACATTATACATATATTACATGGCTTCGAGGGCAGCATACCAGAATATTTGCCCCAAGGTGACAGGAAAGCCCTGGAGTGTTATGTCGCCCGATGCCGCAGGCAGAGGGCGACATAACACTCCAGGGCTTTCCTGTCACCGAGGGGCAAATATTCTGGTATTGCTGCCCGAGAATTAAGCCATGTAATATATGGTATATAACATTTTTAAGCATTGAACCCAAATCGATCATCGA
>PRKT01002542.1:6120-18305 GCA_003671525.1 Saccostrea glomerata | reverse complement strand
GGGGGGGGGGGGGGGTGTTATTTACAATCTTTGGAGATGAGTTCAATTTTTAGCTCTACTGGTCAGAGACCAGAAGAACTTATGCGATAGTAAGGTGTGCGTCCGTCTAGCTGTCCATCTGTCTGTGCGTCTATCTTCTAACAATTTTTCAAAATGCTACTCCTCCTACAGTTTTGGTCTGATTTCAATATAACTTGGCACACAAGTAGACTACACTAAGATACATAATTTAGTGAAGGGGTTTTTGATTTCGATTAACGATGTTACCATGGTTACTAAAAATAGAAATTTCTGTGAAATTCCTTGAAAACGCTACTCCTCCTACAGATTTGGTCTGATTTCAATATAATTTGGCACACAAGTAGACTACACTAAGATACATAATTTAGTGCATGGATTTTTGATTTCGATGAACGATGTTACCATGGTTACTAAAAATAGAAATTTCTGTGAAATTCCTTGAAAACGCTACTCCTCCTACAGATTTGGTCTGATTTCAATATAACTTGGCACACAAGTAGACTACACTAAGATGCATAATTTAGTGCATGGGTTTTTTGATTTCGATGAATGGTGTTGCCATGGTTACTAGAAATGGAATTTTTTGTGATATTCCTTTTAAAAGATACTCCTGAGTTCCATGATCAGCTCTTCCCCAAATTAAGCATTTTTATTCACATTAGATTACTTCGCTCTAGGTGTCGTATGAACGAAATTTGATTTCAATATTTGCATTATAGTTTACTTCCCATTAATTTACTGTAACAGTTAATTACTAGTACACTCTCCGTGTGAACAGGGCATCATACTGTTGTGTTCACGCAAACAAAAAAGGTAGCCCTAATGTATAACTGTAGCCACTGTGATTTTTATATAAAAAGGTTCTGAATACGTGACGTGATTTAAAATGACGTCAAAATAGCCTTACTGAATAGCCTTTTGTAGAAATAAAATATTAATTTGCATTAGTTCATTTCTCTTTAGCTGTCGTGTGAACGCGATTTAATTTGCATTATGTTAATTTGCATAATAGTTTACTTCCCATTGTGATTACCAGTAAACTCCTCGTGTAAACAGGACACTCTTGTGTTCGTGTAAACAAAAAAGGTAGTCCTAAAAAGGGGAAACAACCACAGGTCATCTCATCGAAAACAAAACTTAACATCATGATATATATGATACAAAGGAACAATTGTTGAATACAAATGGGAAAATATAATAAATATAATTTTGAAAGTTAAAAATATCTATATGTAAGTTTTAAGTCAACAGAAGTCATAGATACCCATAGATATTTTTATCTCAGGATCTATGACTTCTATTGCTTTAAAACTTTCACTCTTCATACCCATTTCCAACTTATTCGCGTTTACCAAAGGGGGGCGGGGGTGTCAGCGTTTTGCAAGGGGGGTCCATGGTAATTTTTTTTCTAGCTTTAGTAATCTAGTGTACATTGTTTTACCTTGTAAATTCCAGGGGGGGGGGGGGGTGTCCTGACCCCCCATCCCCTCTAGATTCGTGCATGACATGTATGCAAGCTCCTTCATGTTTCTTCCCCTCTGAACGTGTTTAACATTGAATTAAAAAAAACTTTCACTCCTCTCTGTTCTAATGAATTGAAAATGATTGAAATATAATATTGTTGATAAGTTCAGCCTCATGTTGAAAAGAAGAAGGTACGTTTTGAACTTTATTGTGCCCTAAAACTTCAATGTTCCTTTAAAAGTTATGGAATTGGCTAAAGGGGGCCGACTATAGTTTTATTGTGTGAAAACTACAACAGCGAAACTCTTCATTTTTATACCATATATAACTTACATTAATTTCAGTGTACATGCAAAGTTTGGGGGAAATCTACCGTCCAGGTATTTTTGAGGGACCGTCTCAAAATACAGATACATTTACTATAGGATTATATAGGAAAATGCAATTTTTAGCATTTTAAAGCAAATTATACAAATACTACAATAGACATTTTGTTCAAACTATAACATTTTATAAGTTACAATATTTGTAAGAAACACAAAATTCTACCGTCTTGTTAACAGAGGGGGCATCTCAAAATGCAAAAAAAATTTGCAAATTTTACAATTTTTATAGAGTACTACAAAATATGACGTAAACAATGGATTCACAAGAAAACATAATAAAAATATTGGAGATATTCTAAAATTTCTATGTTTTGAATTTGAAGAGTGTATGTTTATTACTTTTTCTGTAAAAATATTTTTATTACCCCTTTCTTTAAGAGCTGCCGATTAACATAATCATGATAATAGTCTAGTCATTCTACTGAAAAATGAGAACTAATGTCAACAGTATATATTTTAATGCAGATTTGTAGATAAGCTATTAGTAACTCACATATAAAAAGTTTAGATAAATTCACTCAGGGGAAAGTTGGGAAATCGAAAGATTAAAATTAGGGATCAATATGAATCTAAAATTACCCATTTGCACACCGTACTTTTTCTATATGAGCTGTCTATGACAGACAGGCTGTAAACAATAGCCAATTAGCATCAAAAGTTGTGTTGTTGTTTTAACCTGTAGTTTGTTATGCAATCAAAGCTAAATCAAAAAAATTATATATTTTGATTTTTAAAGAAGTAAAGTTTTTACTTCCACACCGGCCAAATATCATCTGTATATTAACACATATATATAATGGTTGCAATTACCATTCATGTAAACAAAAAAAAGTATGGAACGCTGTTTGTATTCACAATATACATGTATGTAAAATTCCTAAATGTGAATGTGTTTATTTTAATTTTATTTGTAAACATCTAATGGACATTTATACCCCAGTAGTTTTGGAATTTATACTCGAGAAACAAAAAATGTATGGAACACAGTGTGTATACAAAATAAGTCAAAACAGCCTTTTCTAAAGAATTCTGCAAGGAAGCTAATCAGACAAGTACATGTACAATGTATATCAGAGTTGTTACAATTGCATCATCACAGAATATATTTTGATTAAATATTTAGAATATATATGGAAAATTATCATTAATTTTAAAATAAGGAGTACAGAATTCATGGAATCACATGAACATGATTTGATTTGAAGGTCTCCAAGTTAAAAAAAAATCAAATATTTAATTCCATTCAGGCATCTCCGGAACTTAAATTTGAACTGTGATTCAAACAATTTTTATTTTGCTCTCCAGATTTACTGCTTATTGCTTTTGTAATAAGAGTAGTAGATAGTGATCGTTTTTATGCTACTTTGAGGTACAAACTGATGTGAGGCGGAGAGGTGGGCTTTAAAGGTGGAAGTATAAAGTAAATCTGGATGCTAATAATGACTATATGTAATTATAGGGAAACAAACCCGGATGATTTTTTTTACTTATGATTAGCTACTACACAAACGTTAAGACCTATGAATATATTGTATTTATTTTTAATGTTATGACGAATTGAAACTAACTATGACAATAGTGTATTAGGATCCTAAATTGTGTGAATGAGACGTATATATTGCTTTGATTCATAAAACTGTCCTATACAAACAAATGAGACGAGAAATTTTAAACCTGTGGCCTGAGTCAAAACACAAGTTTTTTTTAACAAAACCTTGAAAAATGATAAACAAGTTGAAAATGAAACCTCTAATTGTTCAAGAACTAGCCATTTAATAAACTGAAGAGAAGAAATAAAAAAGAGACACGGAGAAGTGGGAATGAGAGCAATATTAAACAACACTTAAAACAATCACTTATTGAATTTGACTCTGCAGTCTTGAGAGATACAAAAACCGACACGATTATATTTTATCTACGTACTAGTGAACTTAACTCGGGAACAAAAACGACAAATTGACGATTTTTTAAATCTACACCGGGACTCTCCTTACAAAACATACTGAAAGTAAAAAGAAACGCAGGGTAAACATTTGAGGTGAATTAAAGAACTATCTGCGGTATATTGCATATATCTGCCCCCACAAAAGTCAAATTTTGAAAACTTCCTGAAATGTGCTGAATTCAATAAATTGTACGAGAAATATAAATTAACAGAAAATATTATAGTGTCAAAGCAGTGTATTCACAATATTTGTTTTTATGACGTCACAAACTAGTCCGATTTTATATCCTTTTTCAGAAAGAGGACAAAATTTCAACAATGTTAGCTTTAAAATTTATAGAGCGCAAGTTTGTTCAGGAACAATTGACATATTTCATTGATATTATCATTCTACACATTATATCAAAATATTGATCCTGAACACACATGCGCTCGGTAACTTTTACTCAAAATATCGACGAAATATGAACATTTTTCTGTAAAATTCATAAAAAACTGAAATTTACGTCATGTTTGTGACGTCATTACGTACATATGTCGTCATTACTTATGAAAATATTCAGTGCTTTGAAGTCAGCATATACTCCCCTGCTTAAGAACTTAATTAAATATATCTCCATCGAAGTTTGATTTCGGGGGCAAATATTGGTTATTACCGAATAAAGTTCTTTGTTTTTTAAGATATGTTTTAGTTTTCCTATATAGCTTTTAAAATCATCTTTCAAAAAGACATAACCAAATTCCCAGTTGATTTTGTCCAAAAATTCATGAGTTATTGAAGCACAAATGACGATACCCCTGAAAAGTGAAAATCGAAAACACTCATTATCTTCAATGTATCTCCTGTGCATCTGTAATAGCCTTATTTCTCCTTTGCATGGAATTTCATCAGAGTGTTTATCTTTCAAACCCTGGCTATATTTGGCATGAGTAACCACGCAAAAAAATAAGTCAAGCGGCGTGCGCATGCGCCAGTGAGAGGAATGCAACAGTAAGTTGACTGGTTAAAAAAACAAATTGCGGAAATGTTTTCTTTCAAATTTCGTATGAATATAATGATTATAATCGTCTACTGTATAAATGGCTGTTTTTGTGGTAGTAAGGTGGCGATTTAAGAGATGGCAGGACAAATAACCCGCTCGTAACATGGCTCTGTTTCGCGTTAACGTCATCGTCACGGTTGATTGAAAACCATTCCAGACCCTCTCTGACAACGGGTAACAAGTTTTATGGGAGAAAATTTACAAGAAACTGCTTAGTAAACCGTTGTTGCCTTTTTCATTCATTATTTATTATTTATTCAATTTGACAAAAACCACATGTGGCGCAAGTCATACATAAAGTAAACAAATATAAAATATATAGTCACATAGATTTTCTTATATTACATGCATCACGTATGAAGTTACAAATATTTCTTGTAGAATTAACATCTGCTGGATTAAGAATTTTATAAGATATACATGTATTATTAAAAAGTGTACAAAATTCACTTCTTAGTTGTTTATATAGAGGACATACAAATAAAAAATGATGTTCATCTTCAACGACATTTTTACAATTAATACAAAATCTTTCATCTCTTGGTATAATTGGGTTACAATATCTGCCAACCTCTATCTGTAATTTGTGAGCACTTATTCTCAATCGAGTCAAAAAAGAACGAAGATTCTTGGAAATGGAAAAATTTAAGTATGGTTGAATTTCAAGTTTGTTTAGATTCCCTTGACTTATTAACTGGCTGTAGAATGATAATTTGCCATTACCTTTTTCTCTGATATTTATTATATCCTTAAAAACTATATTCTCAAAATATTTTTTCAAATTATTTTCAAAATCATTTATTGATAATGCATTAGCATTTGAACCAATAACTTCATCAAGTATAGTTTGTATACAGTTTTGCCAACATGTTTTTCCACTTCCTGCAAGTTTTTCATCCTCTAAATATGCATGTTGTAAAAGTAAGTTTGAATTCTCTTGATCTGCAACAAGTTTTTTAAATCTATAATAATATCTAAATAATAATTTATAAACTCTGAAAATAATGGGAAGTGCACCAAACTCTACTCTAACTGCTAAATTAGAAGCTTTATTATGGACCCCTAAAATGTCTTTCAAGATGAAATTTTGAATTTTTTCAAATGGAGTTTTATCAAAGTCTTTTGTAATTTTCTTAAAATCACTTATCCAGATTTCAGAAGCATAAGTTAAAATTGGTATAATGCATGATTCATATATCTTAAACTGAGCCTTTCCTGAGAGACTAACATTGTTTGGTAGTTTTGATTTGATCATAAAATATGCTTTCCTTGCTCTACCTGCTAAATTCTCGCATGCATATTTCAATTTACCATTATTTTTTAGGACAACACCCAAATATTTATATTCATCAACAAAATCAATAGCATCTTCTTTAAACTTCATTGTTTTACTTCTCAATTTTTTAGGGTTTTTACTAGAAAATACCATAGCATTAGTTTTTTGTGCATTTACTTCTAGCTTCCATTCACAACAATATCTTTCAAGTGAATCAAGACATTGTTGTAGCCCATCTACTGATTCAGATACAAGTAATAAATCATCTGCAAAAAATAAGCTGTTAAAGTTAATGTTGTTCAATTGAACAGGGCATGTTTTCGAAGAATCTAAATATTTTGTAAAATCATCAATAAAAATGTTAAAAAGTGTTGGACTCAAATTATCTCCCTGTTTTACTCCACGATTTGTAGGAAAAAAATCGCTATGAACATTTGATTGTTTAACAGCACATACAGTAGTAGAATATACATGTTCAATAATTCTATAGAAATTACCTCCAATACCTTTATTTAAAAGCTTATGAAGAAGACCAGGTCTCCACACAGTATCGAATGCTTTTTTAAAATCAACAAAGCAAGCATATAATTCTGTTTTTTTGCAGAAAACATATTTGTTAATTAATGTTTTTAAAACAAATATATTATCAGTTGTACGACGTTGCTTTCTAAAGCCAGACTGGAAAGGGCTTAGAAGAGAATTACTTTCTAGATAGTCTGACAATCTTGTTTGCAGTAGTCCACTAAATAATTTTCCTAAACAACTATTTACACTCAAACCCCTGTAATTGTTACAATTATTTGGATCACCTGATTTATGAAGAACCGTAATAAATGACTGATTCCATGCTTGTGGTATCTTACCAGTATTAAGAATTTTATTAAATACTTTTACCAATGTTGGTAGGAGAATATTAGAACTTGTTTTTATAAACTCATTCAAAATTAAGTCAGGTCCACAACTTTTTCCATTTTTTAAATTTTTAATTCCTATCTTTACTTCTTTACAGGTGAAAGGGAAATCTAAGGGCGATTTCTCATCTAAATAGGTATTATCTAAGTAACTTCCAAAAGGATTATCTTCTTTGGATGTTAGTAATGTTGAGAAATGATTCACCCAATCCTCCATTTTAATAGCTGAAGTGCTTTCATGTTGTTTAATTTTATAATTGTCAAAATTTCGCCAGAACTTTTTTGTATTGTTAGTACTATCACTGACTTTATCAGCAAGAGATGAATAAAAATTTGATTTTAATTGTTTCCGTGCTTGATTATATTGTCTCCTCAGAGATGTAAAAGTTCTGTGTAAAGAATAGTTATTTTGAGAGGTTTGCAACTTTTTGCCTAGTTTTCTTACTTCGTTTCTAAGTTTTAAACAATCAGCAGTCATCCAAACTTTTTTAGGTTTTGCTTTTCTTTTTCGACTTTGTTTAAAATTTGTATAATGTGGTTTCCTCGTTCTTAAGGATTTATATCCAGCATTGTTATATATATTAGTCATTGTATTGGCTATAGTGTTTACATCTGAAAAATTCGAGTCATCTAACATATTGTTTAAATGTGTAAGATCATAAACCGATTCCTCATCTAAAATTGCATCAATATATCTTTCTTTACAGTTTTCTGACCAAATAAAAGTGCCAGTGCAAAGATTGTAGCAATCATAATTTACACTAATGTTTCTAGTGGAAATATTAATACCTGTTGATAATAGACAATGATCTGATAACTCATTAGGAGGTGATACACAAAAGTATTCAATAAAAGTGTACAGTATGTTACTTGCTAACATGTAGTCAACAGTGCTTTTGCCATTTGAATTATAAAATGTATAAAAACCAATGGAGTCACCAAGAAATCTACCATTCAACAGACGAAGATTATTGGACTTACAAATCTCTGTTAATAATTTTCCATGGTAATTTGAAGTTTTATCTAATTGTCGACGAACAAGAAAATGATCCCCAACATATGAATCAGGGAGGGGACAGTCAGAGAAAGATTCACTTACACTGTCCTGAGTAATAAAGTCCGATAAGTTTCCAGTTCTTGCATTAAAATCACCACATATAAGTGTCTCTCCATCTTTTGAAAAATTTGAAATTTCATTCTCCAGTTCTAAAAAGTTTTGTTCAGAAGTCTTTTTGTCAATGTAAGGTTTCATGTAATAGAAACAGCAATAAAGATGTTTATCAAATGGTAGTCCTATTGCTTTATCAATTTTTAACCAAATAGAAAAGTCATTTTCTTTAACAATCTTGACAAATTTGCTTACAAAGGGTTTATAATACAATAATAATCCACCAGAACTTCTACCTCTTTTTTAAATTCTTTTAGAGCACAATACAATAGGTTGCATGTATCCTGGGAGATTTCCTGGAGACTCTTTGTTCATTGTTTCCACAAAACAGACTAAATCATATTGTAAATGAAGTGATTCAAAAAATTCGTCATCTAATTTGTTAGAATTTAACCCATGGACATTCCAAAATCCATTATTCAACATAAAATAAGTACATAGCCTTTAAAAAACAACTAGTCTACAGTGAGCATTTACAATTAGGATGAAAAATTATAAAAATGGTACCATAGTACATTAAATTTTAGAACAATATTGATCAATGGACAACAAAAATGATAATTACACATTATACTAACATGTAAATATCTTTAAAAAAAAAACATATACACTGATGAATGTTCATTCAAAAACCTTGAACAAGTAGGAATAAATGATTCATTATTGAAATAAAATTCACCGCATGACAATCAAAACATTAAATTCTATTAATTATTCAGAATTGTAGCATTACAACACGATGTGATGGGTATGTCTATGTTGTTTGGATAAAAGTGCTTAGTACTGAACGAGTTCCAACAGAGTATGTTTATGTTGTTTGGATAAAAGTGCTTAGTATTGAACGAGTTCCAACAGTCTTTGTATTACATCAGAAAGGTCTTGTTGTCTTTCGGACTTTCTGTTGTACGGTTGGTTCCATTTTGGTTCTAGCTTGTTGCCTGGTCTGAAGCGCGAATTAAACGTATTTCTATATCCGTCATACTTGGGGCCATAAGTAGATGTATCCGCTTTGTCGTATAATTTTGTCATACTTTTGGCCTCTTTCGGGGGGCCTAGATTAGTAAATTTGCGAGCACCATACTGGTTTGGTGTGTATCCTCTGTCTTCTTGGGAATCCTCTTTGTACATTCTGTATGGTTTTAGGGATATTCTCTCGTTTAAGTGGTGTTTTAGGGCTCTAACTAAAGCTTTCCTACCGTCGTTGTTGAAGTGTATACCATCACCAGCATACAGAAACTCATTTCTCACATTAAGTTCTTCATCTCCTGAAATGTATTGGACGTTCTCCATTTGGTTGATTAATTCTTGCAGTCTACCATTGAAAAGGCGTACGATGTGATTGTATCTGCTTTCACCCAATCGCTGAAATAATGAGAAAACGTGAACTTCGTCTGCTTTTCTACATGCAACTTTTAAAAGATGAAGCATATCTGATAACACTTCTTCTGGATCTTTGTTTGTAATGTCATTATTTCCGACTCCAAGAATTAGATGGTTAGTTGGTGATAACGACTGGATGAATTCCTCTGCTCCTTGGATGTTTTTCTTTCCCGGGCCTAAAACCTTCACATGGACATTCTGATTTCTGTAGATTCTCCTCCCATCTAGGTAGTTTCCATGAGAATCCATAACAATATCAATGTTTTTATTTCTGCTAGGTAGCTTGGGTTCTTTATCAGGTATGTGGTTTTCAAATTTCTCACTACCAATGTGATCATTGAGAATTTGGAATCTGTTTTGAGTTGAAATAGCGATGTCTTCACTTTGTGATTCATGCACAATGGGGTCATCCCTTGGTTTTGTAGAGAAGTTTGAACAATGGTTTTCTTGTTTCTGACAAATAATATTGTCTCTCTTCAGTTTGTTAATTTCTTTGGTGTTTTCAACTACACAGAGTTTCAGCTGAGCAATTTCTGTTTTTAACTTACCAATCTCGTTATAGTTTTCATTTTGAAGACCATCTTTGCGGGAATTCTCACCATCTAATTCAGACAAAATTTTACACATCATTGACTCTATTTTTTGTAAACTTTTCTGGAGAGCTTCTACCTCTGTTTTACATTTGCACTCGGTCAGATGTGTGTCTGTGGATGGATGAAATGTTACTTGTTTGACCACTTTTTCAGCTATTTTTTCTGGTGTTTTGAACTCATCTGTGTCTGAGTGAACGGTCTTCAGGTCTGTAATGCTGTCATCCAATGTAAGCTGGTGTTCAGACATGATAAGTGCTTCAGAATGTTCAGATCTTACACTTTCAGCTGCATTTACTATGTCCAGAAGATAAGGAAACTCATTTTCTCCCCATGATTGATAGTGAAGACCTTGTACCGTGATCACATGTGTATTGATGTAGATGTGGATGGTAACAATTTTTTGTTCTGCATCAGTTTCATAGTCGGACAGTTTATTGTTCTTTCTTGTGAGCTGAATAAAGATTTCCTCATTTTTGCCATCAATAGGTTTATCTAACCATAAACAGTTCAAATCGTCGCTAAGGCATCTCTTATATCTGTAAGAAATGGCATTGATCCACATTTTAAGCCTTTCGTCCGAATTTACTCTGTAGCTTAACATATGAGCCTGTGGCTCGTAAATCGACCAGTCAATTCTTTCAATACCAGATCGTGATGCCTTTCCCTGTGGGGATTTGGCTTTTTTAGGTATCACGTATATATGATCTGATTCCCATAAACTTGATCTAACAACCGATAATGCATCAGATTTTGGTTCTTTAAAAATGGCGGTCGCCATGTTCGATTGGCGCGTTGTTGGCATTTCAGCAGAACTGTAGTATACTGACCTTGAATATAAAATCTCAATCGTTTAAAACGTTCAATCCAATCTAATAAAGATTATGTATAAAATTCACTGTAGTCCTGTTGTTTTTTATGAGAATTTTAACTAAAGTTTCTCTGCCATATCTGTAGCCATGTGCTTATATTTAGCTCGGGCTCGTATAGTAATTGGGCAATTCGAAAACAAGACCCCATTGAACTTCCGTAAACTGTACCAAGATTGCAAGAAATTCATAATGTCTTTTAATATTGAAAAACGAGATGCATACCTCATATGCATCAAATAATGCAACCAGATTTGTTGACAAACTCGTCGTTATCAAATTGCACGTGTTTTGGACTTTTTAGCGTTTTCCCTACGTGACGTCATAAATTTTACGGTTGAGTAATTCTGAATACTGATTTAGGTGCACAGTAACTAAATTTCTCTTCTGACCAATTTTCGTAATTTTCGGTCGAGTGGTAAATTTTTTTTAGAACATTATGCTACCCTGCGTTTCTTTTTCTTTTCAGCATATTACGTTTACCCAATTAAGTGATCTTGTAATGATCTTGTAATGAAAGGAAAGGAAACACAGGATTTATCTTTGCTTAGTACGTCGTAAACTTCTCCAGTATTTTATCATTTAACTGCTAGCATTCGCGATGACAACATGTTTTCTTCTTGCTGTAAATTATCTTTAGAGAATGATCGCTTCATTGAGGTGTACACTACGAATAACAACGAAAAAAGAGTAGACCTTCGCGAATGGAAAACGGATCGCTATGCAACAAAGAAGGGGATTAGTTTAAGGCTGGACCTTTTTAAATCATTCACACTGGCTCTCGACATGACTGATACAGCTTTAAACAATAACGAAGATCTACACTACCACATGGGCTCCAACATTTTCTGTTCAGTTCAAAAAGACAATCCGTGTGTGAACATATACGACAGTATTGGAAACCTCCAAATACTGATATACTCGTGCCAACAAAAAAGGGGCTAGGTCTTAGACCTGTGGAGTACAGAACACTGAAATATTGTGTAGCTGAGTAGTGTAAGTAGCCTGGCCGGGCGGGTCAACTGAGTGCACTTTTGGGCCTGGGGGAATAGGCGGTACAACGGAGTGCACTTTTGGGCCTGGGGGGGATAGGCGGTTCAACGGAGTGCACTTTTAGGGCTGGGGGGGATAG
>PRKT01002540.1:0-14176 GCA_003671525.1 Saccostrea glomerata | reverse complement strand
GGGGGGGGGGGGTATTTTCTTTTTGCGCGCCAACGATTTTATGGTTTGGATGTAAATTTTACTTATGCAGAATCCATGCAACCCCTACCCAGGAATAAATTGCGAGGCTTGGATCCCCGATACATCATAGTGTTAAACCATTAGGGATAGAGAGAGTGGGATACTGTCATACTGATACATGTATATCACAGGCAGCCGCATATTGACTTGTATGAAATGTGGATAACATACATGACATTATACTTATCTTCAAGACTAATCTCTATCTGAAAGCTAACAAGATTGACCAACTCTCACCCCCTAATAACATAAATGTAGCGATCATATAATTTTAAAAACACATGTCATATCACGAAAAGTAACTCAAATAAACTCCATCCGAAGGGGGGGGGGGGTTGAAATAAGTACATGTACTTTATCCACTCTTGTGGTGTCTGTGGAAGTTCATAATTTAGATTGTGTTTTTATTGAAAACACACATGTTACATATATTTGATTGACTTTACACAAGTTCGTTCATGGAGAGATTTGATCTAAAGTTGCATGCACCGTAAGAAAACGAGTGATTCTTCATGTTGTACAGTACTTTATATCAGATACAAGCTAGAGGGCGGTGGGATGTAATTCACAATTAAATACTTAATAGAAAACAAAGCGAATTTAAAATTTAACACTTAAAAACTTTACCAGTATTAATACTCTTCTCTTCAAAAGAATATTTAGATAAATTTTGGTTGTGCACCTCAAAAGTAATGTGATTTTTTTTTGTTTGTTAAATTTTTCTGTTAAGCTGATCCCCCTCTTTCAAGGAAAATTACCTCCTACAGCGTGTGTATATCATGTAAAGTCTTCTTTAATCTAATACTATTTCTTTTAAAATTTTATACAGCAAGTTCAATTCACGCATGTTAATTACGCCATCTTTAAAATAATGTTTGCTTACCCTCTCCCGACATTGGGTAAATTATTGGATCATTAGGTAGGTCGAAAAAAAAACCTTTCAAGAAAATTTCAGCATATTTGTTGACGGAATAAGAGGAATAAAAAGAAAAAAAATATTGTGTCCTGGTATGTAAAAAAAAAATTGAGTCGGGCCATCCTTAGACAGTCGATCGGGATCGAGAGGACAACCATTTTTTATTATTTTATAATTATTAACTCAACACACATTTGTTAAATAGAGTTCTGGTTTCTTTTCAGGGTTTGGCAGTCTCAACGTTTAACACTTCTCCCGAACGCCATGTATAAATATTTATTTGACATCTCCGATATTAATGAGTTATACCTCGTTATGCTCTCCAATGGCCTCTCAATTTCTTGACTCTTTATAAAATCCAAAAGTTTGGTTTCCGAAAAGACAATAAATCTTTTTATTTTAAATTTCTCAAAATGAAACTGCAATGCGTAAAGCTGCAAATACACATGGGCCAGATTTTATCTTCATAGATAAATTAATTTTTTGATCTATTCGTTTTCTTTGAAATACAAAACTTTTATGTACAGTTCATACTGATAACTGGAACGGCCAAAACAAGATTTTTTTTAATATTAATAATGGAATACATGTACATGTATATGTTTTATGTGGCAAATTATGACGGGGCAGCAGGACAAATCAGTTCATGATACAAGTTCAATTTCAAACGCTTGCTTCATTGATTAAAAACTTAAGAGACTAATTCATTGATCAGACTGAAACAATCGTGGAACAGTTTTTCACTCTGCTCTCGGGTACCCCGCATGACAGTGGCTGGAATGAAAGACTTTCCTACATATCTAAGGGGAATTCAAATGTTCTCAACAGACTATAAAATACAAAGCCTGGTATTTTGTCCGTAGAGGAATAAGGTTCAAAAGCAGAAGTATCAGCGTTTTAGAATACGAGAAGTTTTACCCAGGATTGACCGGTTAGTTTACTGACCAATGATCTTATTGACGCCTACAAACATTTATCTGGTCACAATTTCCCATTGGGCCTGTAAACCACTTGAATATCGTATATGTAATGATACTAAGCTTTGTTTTGTATATTAGTTTTCTGTTTCTGTGCTATCATAATTATTTTTTTTTTGTCCTTTATAAGCATTTATTGCTAAAAAACATTTGTAGTCAACCTTTATGATTCAATTGGATATACATAAACACAATGTCATTCACTCTGCAACATGTACGGATACACTCACTTTATAATTTAATAAACGTGCTTCAAGATATTTTTATTAAAAATGTGTTAGGAAAAAATAATTTATATCAAAATTAAAATTAGGTTATTCTATTTTATAATCAAATTAATATTAGACTTTGTTTCAAAAACGTACTTTCTTTTTACAAAGATAACGTTATTGAAAGTCATTGTTTCTAAGACGTCATTTTTGTATAAAAAAAATGACGTTATTAAATAACGTTATTGACGTTATTATTTAATTGCAACATGTTGTGTTCAAACACGTATAACTTTAAAACTAAAGCAAATTTAATGTTCAAATTTTGACTGTGTGTCCCAAATTTGCTGTAGATTTGAAATAATTGAAAAAGTCAATTTCGAAAATTTTGTCATTAAGACCCCTTTTCCCAGAGAGCGGTCCAAATGTATAATCAAATGTCATTGTTAAAACTTTGTTTATGCCGGAAATGATGATAAAAGTGGAATATTACCAATACCCAATATTTCACAGAGTATTTCAAATTGTTTTTAATGCAATTTTGTTATAATGAAGAATACATTTATTATGCAGGTTTGACGAAGAGTTAATGTGAAGCCATATAATCATTGTCCAGCTAAATTTCAAGCTGAAAAGAATGCAGCAGCTAGTCATTTATAATTCTAATGCATTTGTTTTGTAAAATCCTTTTTGATTGGCTAATGCACTGATGTTTGAAGCAGTAAAACGAGCATTAACGAGCGTGAAAGCTTTTTCATTGTGACGTCATAATAGAGCGACGCAAAAACACAATGCTCCGTGACGTATTTCATGTAACAAAATGCATCAAAATAAGACGTAAACAACAAACAAAATGCATGGATTGTATTAGAATGGGAATAACTAGTCTTCTAATTTGGTATTTGCGACCGTTAATGCTGATTTAACGGTCGTAAACATCCGTTTTACAGGCTCCGCTTAGGCGTCGCCGGTAAAACTCAGTTTGCGACCGTTAAATCAGCATTAACGGTCGCAAATACCAAATTAGAAGATAGTTATTCCCTAATTTATAAACAAAGAAAAACATTAAATGCAACTACTTTTGTAAACAAAATCTAAATTCTCCTAACATTTCAAAACATTTTGATAATTTTATGTTCCATTTTATAAATAATGACAGTCAATTACTATGCCCTGAATTTTTTTTTCTGCAATAAAAAAAGGTAAAGATAACAAACAGTGATCTATCTAAAAAAAAATCTTTAATCATTTCAAATCGAAGGAGGGGCATAAAACACGGACCCTTGGAAATTCCAGCGATGGTGACAGGTACCCAGCTAGGAGGACTAAGCATCCCCTGACACACCCGCCAAGATCCCTATATGTAGATCAGGTAGACGGGATATCTGGATCAATATTCTGTACAAAACAAAGTCCTTACAATGAGTTTGAAACAAGTCAGCCAAAATACAACCCGATGATAGATTATATTTGCAAACAAGGTAATTAATAGGACCAAAGATTTATTTTAAATGTCAGCTTCATGAGCTTTATAGGATATAAATTGCTGAAATACCTGTTATATCAACCGATCTGTCAGTATCCTGCATCGTTTTAAAATTTGCTCATACTCAAAACATGATATTGATTTTTTTCGTCCAAGACCAGGTCCTCCTGCAAATGGTTGGATTTTCTCTGGGTATTTATAGTGGTACTTAATTAACCATTTAAGCATTTCTAAGAAGAAATCGAACAATTTATTTGAAAACTTATCTATGAGACGAAACTACATGCTGTAGTCTTCAACTCGACATATATTGAAATAGACGGCGTTTTATAAATAAAAAAACCCAAAAAATACTTAAATACATATTTCGACAAGTCAACAAAACATGTTGACTTGTCGAAATATGTATTTAAGTATTTTTTTGTAGAAATTTGGCTATAGTTGAATGATTCAGAAAGTAGGGAAGAAGAAATCTTTCCTCCTGTACTAATTTATGTAATTTTGATTTTTGATAGCACACCAGGTTCCAAATTAATTGCTTGGTGACCTTGCCTTATGTCCATGATTGTAACCTATCATTGATAATGATTTGCGCAATAATTATGAACACAATGACAGAGTCATCCAACCATGAAGCTTGGGCTTGGGGCGTATCAAGTGATTTGATTGCAGCAAAAACCCTTTGTTCGAGGTGAAACATTACTAATGCATGTGATACTTGATTTCAAGAAGACAAGGAATCGGTTCCTGACCCATTATCTCCCTAAGTACCCTGTGTTTGGACAAGGGGTTGTTCGAAATAACTGTCTGTCCTTGAATAAGATGTTTAATTAGTTGTTGAAACTATGGACGCTTGGAAAAGAATCGTTAAAAAGAGACCAAGTACTTTATAGAGAAATTTAATTGAATGATTCACGAAAAATTTCATGAAATATATGAAGAAACCGAATAATTGTTAAGCTCAAAAGTCCTTTCAAACAACACTGTCTAGAGCAGAGCAAACACTGGTCTCTAAGACATAAGAGTGGGATTAAGTGCCATGGATGAGGGGACATCCCCTGCCGACCAGTCACACCCGTCGTATGTTCCTTCTCATAATAGGGAAATTATGGAAAGATCAGTAGACAATTCAGATGTAAATAATAGACAAACAAGTATGAAAAATGTCCATCATCATTTGAATTAAAAGATTGTATTTCCTGTCAAGATTATTGCATTTACAACAGAACTTGCGAAATGATGACTTTAATCGACACTCTTGAAGTTTTGTTCATCAACTTGTTTATCGATAGCTTGTGACAAGGATGACAAGGAGCACACGGCGGGTGTCACCGGTCAGCAGGGGATGCTCACTCCTCCATGGCACCAGGCCTGGGGGCCATAAAACTTAGACGAGCTCACTTTTGATCTCAGTCTCACTTTTCCACTAATTCCTTTATTCCTTTGGAAAAAGTGAGACTGAGATCAAATGTGAGCTCATCTAAGTTTTATGGCCCCCAGGCCTGATCCCACCTAAGATGTTTTAGAGGTCCGTGTTCGCTCTGCTTCTATTTTGTATTGTTTTTTTGACCTTGATATTGAATACTTTTCATTATCTCTATATCCTTCATTGTGTCCTTATTTGGTCTCTTTGGTATTTGATCTCACGACCTTCTGATTACGGAATTTGCACTGTAAAACATTATATGGAACTTGCTTCGATGTACAACTAATTGAAAAAAAGATGCACAATAAATTAGTGAACATTTTAATTGGAAAGAATTATATGATTAGTGCTATTCAATTTACAAAGAGTACCAGGAAACAAAGTGATTTGACAAAGTTTTACTTATTGGAAACACTTAACTTAATGTTTATCATCAGAACTCCTTAATGTAAAAGATGAAAATAATGAACAGTGATTTATCTTAAAAAATTATATACAACACAAATATATGAAGAAGACATATAACACAGACCATTGAAAATGACTTAATATGACTTGATATTTTTTATTCTGATCTATAAATCATTTTTGATATTTAACAATTATTTAATGTAAAATGATTTATGAAATTTATTAGATGTATATTATTTGAAATAGATACAGAAAAAAGGAGATAACTGGTTAAAAAGAAACGCCCAAAATATTGTCTGTAATATAGTCCGCAGATATTTAATAGTCTACAAACAGATGTTTAATAAAAACAACCCTAATGTCATGTAAAGAAGATATAGAATTTCTGATCTAACAAATCAAATATGTTCGTACAAGTATACTGGTGAAGATGTCATTTCTATAATAATCAAAAAGTTTTCAAGTACTGTATATCATTATTTAAATTTATTGATCTAAACAAAATTAATAAATAAAAAATCAGACAAATCGATTAAAAAAAATGAAAATGGCACACATTCCTCTAAAAATATGAACAATATCAAAATTGATAAAGGAAAGTGTACCTGTAAAGTCCAATTAAAACTTTTAATTTTAAAACTTCTGTCATTCCGACAAGTCAAAACTTCTGTCAAATTGATAAAAAAAAAAATACTAGAAAAATGACACAATTTTACCAAAGAGCAAGTAAGTACTGAAAATAAACCATTTAGTCCAATTGATCCACCTAAAGATTATTTTAAAATGAGAGAAATAAGGAAATGCAGAGACAGCTCTAATAATATTGCTTACAATCTTGTTAAAACTTTTTTGTTTTGATGGTTTTTCTTGCGCTTATTTCTTTCGCGCAATAAATCAAACACACGTCGAGTGCAAACAAAAGAAATCATTATGAAGAAACCTTGAGAGCCACTCAAGGCCAAGAAAATATACTCTAGGATTTTATCTCTTACCCAGTAATTGACAAAAGCTATGATCCATGGACTTCCTATTAAGAACGATAACTTTGCCAGGACTTTGCTTCTGGAGTACCGTTTCTGAACAGAATCAATTTTCTGATGATGGTTGATTCGAAAGCAGACGACAACGAATGTAAGTATATTTGAAAATATGATAAGAAACACTGGTACAGCAAACGTGACTAAAATCATGATTGGGTATGTTATATAACAGAAATCCAAACCATACCCAACATTTTCTCCCTTCGATGACAGAGTAGAATACACTATATTTGTTCCGGTCAAGAGGATGGGAGTTCCATAAGCATACAAACAATATTTCAAAAGCCTCTTTGAATTGCTAATCGTGTTATTTATGTTCAAACGTCCAAACAAAAGAAACATTTGCATTGAACACGCACTCATCCAGAAGAAACTTGCTAGCCAAAAGTAATGAATAAAAAAGCCTAAGATTTTACACAGTAAAGGAAACTCTTTGAGTGGCATGCCAAACCCAAAAACAACCTGAGCAATCATCAACGACAAACACAGAAACATGTTACATTTGCCGGACAATGTTCGTAATTCTGGACAAATGGAATAAATTGCAATAGTAATTAAAAGACAAAATGCCGATAGACACGAGGTTGCTAGAGAAAAATAGCCCTCAGGTCTGTAATTGTATGGACGTAGTACTGCTCCTACCAATTTAGTCCCATCCAACACTGATAAATAATCATCTTTGCATACCTGAATATACTCAGAAATATAATACTGAATAGAATCAAAACACACATTGAACTCGTGTAGACAAAGTTGGGATCTATTGTTAATGAATGTCTCATTCTTGCCAAGTCGAATCATCGGACAAAATAATATTTTCGAGAATGGATAGAAAAAATCTGGTTCCATATTTCTAGAAGAAATTGATAAATGTTTCAGCAGTGTGAACCAATCTTTATTCAGATTGTCCCTACCAAAGCGAAAACGATATTTCATTCGAGATTGACTTCTCTTCAAAAAATTGTAAGGGGTACTAAGAGAGAGCAAAGTCCGATTATGAAAAAGTGAAATAAGTTTTAAGACATATTCTTTCAAATTAAGTTTTGAAAAAATATTGATTAAAACATTTACCTTCAACTCAGACGAGTTAAAAACATTTTGATAAATATCAATATAAAGAATCCGAGAAAGTTTAAACACGAAAAATGTTTTGTAAAGTAATTGAGCTATTCTAAATAAAGGTGTTCTGGAATATTCTTTTGTCTTTCCAATCAAAGAATCGCAGTTAATGATTATTGTAGCTTTCACATTCAAAGTGGAATTGATATCTGCATAAACGCAATACCCCTCCTTGTACTGAAAACCATCTAGGCATGTCACTCTTCGGAACACATTCTAAAAGGAAAAATAAAAGACTATTATTTGAGTCATTTTTTCCTTCAATCACCGTTTTTCACAAAGACTTTTTTGCACATTATTTTTATATATCTTAAGACAAAACATATATTTACCCTATAATAATCGAAAACATGCATCTCTTCTACGTCCTCTGAAACGTTTTTATTAATAGGGAATTCATCACCTGGATAGGATATTTCTTCTATGCGAGGTTCTATTGGCGTATTTGATGGTTTGATGGGAAAAGCTTTAATAGGTCGTTCGGTGCAGATATCTTTGTAGAACAGTTGAATGTGGGAACAATACAACTTTATTTTGTGAGTAGTTTTAGGCAAATTTTCTTGTGGGTTAGAAGCAGTTGTTTGCAGAAATGAAAGCGGATTTGTCGATGGATTGTTTCTTAGAAGTGTAGCCGGGAACAATTTTCTAGAATATTGTGGAGTGGTTGAATTTTTGTGTAAATTTGCTGGCATGTGTTCTGACGACGTACCCGTCTGTAAAATGGAAAATATATCACCTATGAACGATTATATATGTAAAAACAAACAAGTAAATTCATTGAAATCGTTAATTTAAATTTAATAAACATTTAACGAACGCATTTTTACCACAAAACGTCTTATTCAAAATCCTTTTAGCTTACTTGACCTGAAGGCTCAATTGAGCTTTTCTGATAAAAATTTGTCTGTTGGCTATCGTTGTTGTTGTTGTTGTCGTCGTCGTCGTAAGCTTTTTACATTTTCATATTCTTCTCAAGAACCACAGGGCCAATTTCAAGCAAACTTGCTACAAAGTATCCTTGCGTAAAGGTAATTCAAGTTTCTTCAAATGAAGGGCCACGCCCTTTTCCAAGGGGAGATAATTTTGAAATACAGAAAAATTAATGTAATTTTAAAAAAATCTTCTTCTCAAGAACCACTGGGCCAGGAAAGATGAAACTTATGTGGAAACATCTTAAGGTAGTGTAGATTTAAGATTTCAAATCATGACCCCTGGGGCAAATGTAGGGCCAAAATAGCCAATCAAAGTTTTACATAAGAGTATATAGGAAAAAATATTCTTTTCAAAACCACTGGGCCAGGAAAAATGAAACTAAGTGGAATCATCCTCAGGTAGTGTAAATTCAAGTTTGATCAAATCATGACCCCCGGGGTAGGGTGGGGCCAAAATGGCCGATTAAAGTTTAACATCGGTATATATATGAAAAATCTTTAAAAATCTTCTTCTCAATAACCATTGAGACAAGAAAGATGAAACACATGTGAAATTATCCTCAAGTAGTGTAAATTCTAGTTTGTTTAAATCATGATCTCCGGGGGAAGGGTGGGACCAAATGTCTTATCAAAGTTTAACATAGGAATATATAGGGAAATCTTTTAAAATCTTCTTCTCCGGTACTTCAAAGCCATGATAAGTGATATTTATAAGGAATCATCCTCAGGAAGTATAGATTATAGTTTGTTCAAATCATAACCCCAAGGGGATAGAGTGGGGTCAAAATGGGGGATCCAAGTTTCACATTAAAGTATATTAAAAAAAATCTTCTTCTCAAGAATAACTAAGCCATGATTAGTAATACTAGTATTTATATGGTAGCATTCTCAGGTAGTGTAGAATTAAACTTGTTCAAATCATAACCCCCAAGGGTAGGATGCATATGGGGCCACAATGGTTGATCAAAGTTTTACATAGAAAAATATAGGGGAAAATCCCAAGAACAGAAAAGCTATGTTTGTGTTGAAGATATAAATTTGTTCAAATCATGGCCCTTTGGGTAGGGATGGAAATGATATGTGCTTTTTCCTAGCCGATGTGCTCAGGTGAGCGATGGGGCCCCTGGGCCTCTTTTTATAAATTAAGATGCTTAATTTTTTCAATTTGTCAAAAAGAAAAATAATATATATTTGGGCGTGCATTATTTTTTAAGATTCTTTTTTTTTTTTAGAAAAACGTGATAATAAAAATTATCGATTGATCGATACATACCTCGCTGCTTCTGTTTTGTTCACCAATTTTTACCAAATGTCCATAGGAGAAAGTGGTCATCCTCATAAGAATAAAAAGAAACAATGCAGAAACACTGATAAACATGATAATGTTCAACGATGTCACACCACAAGAAAACAAATATTATAATAACATAATCAAATAAGTAACATTTAGGACATTTTTTTCCTGTGATGCTGAATTGAATATATCTGTCAACAAATTCAATCCTTTTTAATATACTACACAATTCATAATGATTGCAGTTTCATTTTTCTGGGCTGTAATGTAATATTTCCTGAATAAATAAGGATCGATCTGAAACATCATAATTCTCCCTAATTTTATAAAATGCCATTGTTCTTTTTTAAAGCGCTCTCTGACAGTTTTAAAATTTGAAATGTTTTAATGCAATTTGTTACATTGTGGCATTGTTTAAACCCTGTTTCCCGAGGCAGTCGGTGCGTGGTAGAACGGATTAGAATGAAATTCTACACTTAGCAAAACTTCTAAGTGTTCACTCTAATAAATGTATTTATTTAAAAACTATTTATTATATATAAATATATAAATGATATGATATTTTCAAATTATTGTAACCAATGAGTCTTCTTAACAATTGTTGAAAGAAGATAAATTATCAACGATGAAAACCAATGTACCGTGACGAAGCATAAAACAATAGATCTGTATTTTGCCGTACGTGTATTGTGTAATCAGCATCTTTTTGTGACCATTATCAATTTTAAAAACTGGTTCAACAGCAACATCAACAAAAAAAAATGGCAATTGACCATAGAGGAAGAGCCATTGGAATATTGATATCTGGATCATCCTCGCACCACGTTTTACTCACTTTAACTTTTAGTGTTAATTTGTCCTTGATATTACTTTTAAAAATGAACCTGTAGAAAAACCCATTTTAACACATTTATCTATAGGTCGTGTGTAATTTTTATTGCCAACTTATCACAATTTGAAAGCTTTGGAAAAATTTAACCAAACCGGAAGTGATCTGGATTTTCGTTTGAGGCCAAGGTTTTGCGTCACAACCAGGTTAAAAGAATGTTACATTGTCCTGAAACAATTTGAGAAACATCAGAACAAAGAACTTCAATGGTAAGAAAATGATAATAAGTTGTTCGTGGCAGTATAATATCACCGGACACAGTCTGAATTAGCCTGAAAGCACTACATGTACCTGCTTAACGCCCAAGGATATTGACTAAAAGGCATCTATCTGATGATGCCCTGCCAAATCCCCGGATCTGAATCCCATGGTACATATTTTGAATTTTTATAAGCCCCCCCCCAACCCGCACAATATCAACGGTTTACAAAGATCCATGCAGTAGGTGTGGCAGCAGATAGGTCAATCTATTCAGGTTACATGGTATCCATGAGAAAAGTATGACTTGCAGTAATTAAAGCGAGTGGTGGTCTTACATTGTTTTATATGAATTTTCAATTTGAGGGTACATCATGTCCTTGGCACTTTGCTTAAAATTCTGACTTGTATGAAATTTACGCAACATTGAACAGTATTATGCACCATAAACCTCGAATTAAAGAAATTATTTATTGTACGCATCGCTCACCTGAGAAGCTTTGACCATTCTGTTCTTTGCCAGTTTTCACCCTTATAATACATATTGTGCCCCTTCCTTAACCCACTGGCCATTATTTAGACAATTTGAAATCTACCCCAGGATGCTTCCACATAAGATTTTTCCTATATATTCCTTTGTAAAACTTTGATTCCCCATTGTGGCCCAGCCCAATCCCTGGATATTATGATTTGAACAATTTAGAATCTATACTACCCCAGGATGCTTCCACATAAGTTTCAACTTTTCTGACCCAATGGCTCTCGAGAAGAAGATCCTTAACGATTTTTATTTAACATTTTAGCATTTCTAAGAAGAAATCGAACAATTTATTTGAAAACTTATCTATGAGACGAAACTACATGCTGTAGCCTTCAACTCGACATATATTGAAATATAGACGAGGTTTTAAAAATTAAAAAAATTAACAAAAAATACTTAAATACATTTTTCGACATGGGATATCCCAAAATGTCAACACATATTTTGCCAAATCTTTTTTCGTTTGGATGTTTTATTGACCATACAAAAAAGAGCCAACAAACAGCTAAACTGTGACAAACGAGCTGCATGCTTCCTATTTTTCCATCGTTAATCTTCTTTTTTATTCTGATTAATGTTGTGGACATCACTGCAAGGAGATTATGGACTCTGATATTGAATACTGTTTGTTATCCCCATATCTTTTATTCTTGGATGATGATCAGAATGGATGTTATACTTGAATTCAAGAAAGGGGAGGAATTGGTTGCTGACCCATTATCTCCCTAAGAATCCTAAGAAATAAATTTGGCCATAATTGAATGATTCAAAAAGGAGGGAAGAAGAAGAAATATGTCCACCTGTACTAATTTATGTAATTTTGAATTTGTTTGAATATCTAGCACACAAGGTTCAAAATTGATTGCTTAGTGACCTTGCCCTGTGTCCATGATTGTAACCTATCATTGAAAATGCCTTGTGCAATAATTATGCACACAATGACAGAGTCATCCAACCATGAAATTTAGGCTTGGGGCGTGCCAAGTGATTTGGTAGCAGCAAAAACCCTTTGTTCGAGATGAAACATTACTAATGCATGTTATACTTGATTTCAAGAAGAGAAGGAATTGGTTGCTGACCAATTATCTCCCCCAAGAACCCTGTGTTTGGACAAGTTGTTCTTCGAAATAACTGTCTGTCCTTGAATTAGATGTTTAATTAGATGTTGAAACTATGGACACTTGAAAAAGAACCGTTACAAAGAGACAACGTACTTTAAAGAGAAATTTAACTGAATGATTCATAAAAGATGGAGAAACCGAATAATTGTTAAGCTCAAAAGTCCTTTCAAACAAAACAATTTGGAGCAGAGCAAACACTTGTCTCTAAAACATATGAGTGGGATTAGATGCCATGGATGAGGGGGCATCCCCTGCCGACCAGTCACACCCGTCGTATGCTCCTTTTCATAATCGGGAAATTATAGAAAGATCCGTAGACAATTCAGGTGTAAAAAAGAAATAGCCGAAAAAGTATGAAAAATTTCCATCATCATTTGACTTAATAGATTGTATTTCCAAGGTAATTGCATTGACAACAGAACTTGCGAAATGATGACTTTAATCGAGATTCTTGAAGTTTTGTTCATCAACTTGTTTAACGATATCTTGTGACAAGGATGACAAGGAGCACATGGCGGGTGTTCACTCCTCCATGGTATCTGATCCCACCTCTGATGTTTTAGAGGTCCGTGTTTGCTCTGCTCCTATTTTGTATTGTTTTTGGACTTTGATATTGAACACTTTTCATTATCTCTATATCCTTCATTGTGTCCTTACTTTGGTCTCTTTGGTATTTGATCTCACGACCTTCTGATTACGGAATTTGCACTGTAAAACATTATATGGAACTTGCTTTGATGTACAACTAATTGAAAAAAAGGTGCACAATAAATCAGTGAAAATTTTAATTGGAAAGAATTACATGATTAGTGCTATTCAATTTACAAAAAGTGCCAGTACAAAAAGTGATTTGACAAAGTTTTACTTATTAGAAACAATTAACTTAATGTTTATCATCAGAACTCCTTAATGTAAAAGATGAAAATAATGAACAGTGATTTATCTTTATAAATTATATACAACACAAATGTATGAAGAAGACATAAAATACAGACCATTGAAAATGACTTAATATGACTTGATATTCTTTTTATTCTGATCTATAAATCATTTTCGATATTTAACGTAAAATGATTTATGAAATTTATTACATGTATATATTATTTTAAATAGATACAGCAAAATGGAGATAACTGGTTAAAAAGAAACCCCAAAATATTGTCTGTGATATAGTCCGCAGAGATTAAATAGTCTACAAACAAATGTTTAATTAGAAAAAACCTAATGTCATGTAAAAAAGATATAAAATTTCTCATATGACAAATCAAATATGTTTGTACGAGTATACTGGTGAAGATGACATTTCTATAATAAACAAAAAATTTCAAGTATATCATTATTTAGATTTATTGATCTAAACAAAATTGTTAAATAAAAAATCAGACAAATTGATTTAAAAATCAAAAACATAAAATAAATAAAAAAAAATGGCACACATTCCTCTAAATATAATGAACAATAGCAAAATTAATACAGGCACATGTAAGTGTACCTGTAAAGTCCAATTGAAACTTTTGATTTTGAAATGTCTGTCATTTCGACAAGTCAAAACTTCTA
>PRKT01002539.1:0-18880 GCA_003671525.1 Saccostrea glomerata | reverse complement strand
TAAAGTAATACTTCAAAGTCAATATTCAATGATTTGGGAAAGAAAAAGAGCTTTTCAAAGTTTTCACATAATGAACTATGAGAAGTTCATTATAATTATGTGAAATGAACTTTTCATATATACAGTATAGTTCATATTTCACATAATTTATCTAGATTCAGAACCTGATTTTCTACAGTTTGCCCATTAAGATTTGAGTAAATGTTCATTAAATAATACAAATTAAGAGTTTTAATGATATTACAGATAATTTTCAGATATTTGAACAGAGACATTAAATTGTTTTCCTTTTCAAGCAACATGTATCATTGAATTGATATGTAGCTTTCAAAATACATTTTTTAGCAACTTTAGATTTCAGAGACATGCATTTTCTTTTAAAGTTGTGTTGAATCCCTTTTATTTTATTTATTGTAGGCCTTTCAACTAGTTTTTCAAGTTGCACAGATGGTAAAAAACATTGTATAGATAGATTCATATATTTTTACAAGTAAATGCAACAATTGATCATCTTATTTGTGTTACTAAGCACGAAGGGGAACCACCGAGTACAAAAATTAAAATAGGTTAGAACTGAGAAGGAGGGTAGATTTCACTTTTTATTTTAATTAAAAATTTTAATTATATGCAGTAAACCGGTGTCCGCAACTATACAGTAAATAAGTTAAACATTGGTGCTAAATTTTAAAACCACTGGTTTCTACTGAGAGCAAAGAAACACTTGGGAAATGCTAAAAGCTGCCTTGCGTGTAAACAGTTAGATACCCCGAGCCTGCTCTAAACAAGTTTCAGCAGTGAGTTATCGTTCATAACACCGACCCCTAGCGGCAGTTGAAAGGCCTATTTATTGCCAAAGCAAACACACTTACCCATGACGATCATGGAGATTGGTATAGCAAGAATAATACCAAGACAAATGGTACAGCCCACTGATGGAAAAAAAATCATAAGTAAATATGTTTAAATCATATATTTGTTTCTGATATTACTAAATTACTGTAACGCACAAGAGTCTGTCATCTTAGTCATGCTTTAAGTATTATCAAAATTAAAGAAAAAAAATTTCAAGAAAAATGAAGTAAGATGTAATGCCATTTTACAAGGTTTGTAATGTAGATCAAGATTGATGAAACTAATTTCTTTTTTCACCAAAATCAAAAGGTAGTCAGGCAAATCCAGAGGTGGTATTAAAAAAAATATTTCAAAGTGAATAGTTTGTACATTCAATCAGAAACAATTAAATTTCAATTTTTAGACAACTAGCTATCATGCAGTTTGTATTTATATGCTTAATTTTTTTAAATTTCAAGATAAATGCATATGTACTGAATATACATTACCTTGTCATAATTTACTAAACATAAATTAGAAATAAATTATACAAATGACCACAACAGCTAGGTAAATTAAAATAAAAAAAAAAAATCAAAGGCCTGAAGGGCCACAATGGCGCCGCGCTTTAGATATGGCAGTGATACCGTGAAATAATTATATAGCTTAGTTGTACATGTATATCTAGATAAAATACCCCTATTTCAGCATTTATGAAATAAAAGCATTCAAATCATATGGTCCAACTGAACAGCTTGAGAACAGGTTTTAATGTGTATAGTCGCTAGTCAGTACCCCGGTAAAAGAGTACATGTATTAGAACCATACTTGCCAAGACCCAAAGTGTAAAAATCTGGTCATTTGTGTACATGTATTGATAATTCTTCTATTTAAAAAAAGGCTTTACTGAATTATTTACGTACAATGATGAAAAATTATTGATTAAATTGACATGATAAATAAGAACATTGGTTTCATTGTCCAGCATTGACCTGAATTATGGTAAGTCTGCATTTTAAAAAAAAAAGCCTTTTTCGGTATGTGCTATCAGGGACCTACATCATGTATATACTAATATATTGTTTATTATCCCTGGTGCAATTTTAGAGGATTTGTTAACTTTCCTCTCTCATAATTAGGCCTAATTAATTTAACTAACCAGTGTAATGTGTACTAAATGTACAGTAAGACCTACACTGTTTTCGATCATTTTATTTTATGTAATCAGGTAATGAAAGTTGTTTTCCAAGATTCCTTGACATGTTCATAAATATTGTTTCTCTTTCTCTTTGTTCAATTTGTTCCTGCTCGTCTTGATAACAATCTTGCTCTATCGGAAGCCATTTTAAATTTTGATTTGTCAAAACAATTGTTTACACCTCCACCGATAATTTACTGGCCTACTGAACCACATAGCCATCGGCATTGTTTACGTAGATCAAGCTTGGGTTGTAACTGGAAGTTAAAAATACAATCTTATTTACGAACCAAATCCGGAAATCGGGGATTCGGGCGATAAGCATGACTCCCCGTGTCATAAAAAATAATCAGGTTAAGGGTCGAAAAGTAACCCGACAAAAGTGGGTGAGTTGTCAACTATGTATAGGACTGTTGAAATTGTATGATTTTCAAGCAATTTATGGAATAAACGCATAAAGTGTATATTCCTATGCCAGATACATGAAGGTCTTGGTTCGAGTACTACATTATTTGGCGCATGAAGAAAGCGGTGAACAGTCAGAGATTTCATCATAGCTATATGTGCGCCGAGCTAAAGCTCGACGCCATAAAAATTAGGACCCAAAATGAAGGGCCTGATTGACTGTTGAAAAGGATTGTCGTGCATTAATTTTATACTTCCCACATTTCACCAAACTTAAGATCAACAAATACTTACAAGTTCCCATGACGATTGTCAGGACTTTTTTGAAGAACTGTGGTTTGCTTTCTGATTGAAGCTGGGCTGCCTTGACACGTCCATACAGGGATTCATAAGATGGAGGGGGCTCTACCAATAAAAATACCATGTACAGATCACTATAATGGAAATACATGCAGCTCCTTATACATTATAGCGTATGCACTCAGTTACATGTACATGTAGGTATATTTTATGTATGAAAAAAGTCAAAAACTTTTACTGAATTAACCTTCACCAATTATAAACATACTTTTTTTTCATTTAAAGAGGTATATGAAGTGTGTGGGTTTTTTTTTTTTATTAAAATGTACATGCATTGTTTATTATTCATGTAAGTAAAATTATAAAGCCATACATTGACATTATATTACATTTATTCAGTTAAACTAATGACCTTACCACTGGGTGTAGTAGTCTGACTCTCTGGGTCTGAGTATCTTGGAGGCTGGGCATCCAATCCTTTAATGGATTCATTCTCCCTGTTAGCTTGTTCATAAGAAGGAGGGGCACCTGGGGATGCCTGTTATGAATTATAAACAATGTATAAATCAAAATGATTGAAGATATGTTAACTGACAAAGACCATCAACTTAAACAGTTTTAAACAGGTCCAGTCCAAAGACTATTTCTACCTACATAGCTATTAAAGTAGCTACGTAGGTCTTTAAACCTACTCAAAATAGCTTTTTTTACCTTCTTTTTGTATTATCTGCATTTTGCGACTAAAGACCGAACAGCGTAACATAATGAATACCATATTTTTTGATACAGTCACACTAATGATGAATACGACAAAATTTTAGCAAAAAATTATTAATTCCTAAATTGTCAATTTTACATTAGTTTCTATGCAATATTGTTAATTTAGGAAGTAATCATTTTAAAAATTTGGCCAAATTTTTTTTCATATACATCATCAGTGTGACTGTATCAAGAAATTTGGTACTCATCATATTGCGCTGTTAGACAGTTTGGCCACAAAATGCAAGTAGAGCAAAAAGTAGGTAAAAATAGATACTTTGGGTTGGTTTAAATACCTACGCATCGTCGCAAACCATGGCCAAAATATACGATCCTCTCCCATTCCGGTCGTGGGTGCACAAGAGCGAATATTTCGTAGCTGATCATTAAAATATTGACCAATGCGAGTAAAGCATAGTCGGATAATGAACTTTGATGCAACCTTTCAATACCCAAAGGGCCAATCACAGTGTACACAATACTGCTGATGTAAATTGTTGATTTCAATTGCGATGGAAAAGAAACTTGTCAATCACTAAATATGACGTCATAATAGAGAGGCTTAAATATTCAAGATTATGACACTTTTTGCGATCAAGCAGTCATGGGTAGGATAGAGCTATATTGCAGACTCAAGACCATGGCTTGAGATGATGATACCTACGTAGCTATTAATAGCGAGGGCAGCGAGCGTCGCAAAGCGAGCTCAATAGACTAACGTGTATGAACAGAGGAAATTCGGATTGAAATCTGTACATACGTCAGCCAAATTTCTCTGTGCAACATTCCCAGAATTCCTGCACTACCCAATGTCCTTTGCGCGAATAAATCAAAAATAGAAAAAAAAATCACAGGAACATTGTTTCTTACCGAAATCTTAACGAAATGATTTTGCCTTACCTTATTCAAAAAAATACCCCCATGCCACAACACCGGCCTTCACCTTGCCCTTCGGAAATGATACAAATGACGTCACCGGAAACTTACGAATTTTGACGAAGTTATGTCGGTTGCTTCCGTGAAACTCTGAAAACATGTTGCGGTGCATAGCAACATGGTGGCTAAGACATAGCAACAACTTACTTGAAAAGAACGATTTAATGCAATCTCTTTTCCATAAAACTAGCATTTGCGTCCTAAGTCAACAGAACTTTTATACTTTCGTCACTTCAACGGTTCGGGTATTTCCGATTTTGTCGGAAACTTCTTAGAAGTTGGAATCTCGATCCCGATGCTTGGGAAATGATTTCTTTTTATTGTTTTGTTTTATTCTTTTTGCTTTCCTTTTCTTGAATGATAGACAGTACATGTGTAGGTTTATGATGATAAATAAACTGCGCTCGCCCCAACGGTCACACCGTAAAACATATTATAGCTAGTCTTTGGACTGGACCTGTTAAACTCAATCTTCTGAGCACTGCATGAGTCAACTGTGTCAGGCTTAAAAAATTACAACAGAGAAAAACTTTCGGTACAAAGTTAACCATGTTAACAAACTGTTTTTACCTGTACACAAGACTGAAAATCAGTTTCATTTTGAGACTCCTTTTTAGGCTTAAATTTGATCCGATAATTGTTTATTTGTCATATATATCTTCTGTAAAACTGTGACTTACCATCTTTAAGATGAAGCTTAGTAGTCTTTAAACTCTATAATCTCGGGATAATTATGGTATATTAATAAAATCAGCTAATAGGCAAAGGATGTGGTTCCTCATAACACTTTTTCCAGAATTTGTAGAATAGCGAACCCGATGCAAAATAAAAATCGATAAATTATTTCGGATTTCTGTGTATATTACACATGTTACAATATTTAAAAAAAAATTATGCCCCCGTAAACGAAGTTTCGGGGGTAAATAGTTTTTGTTTAGCTGCAGATCTGTAGCTCTCCGAAAAAAATATATTGATAGACCGGAGAGCTACAGTGCCACCCATTGAAAAAACTGTATTTATTGCGCACAAAAAAGTGCGCTCGGTTCTCGATTTATTTCTCCATGTTTTAAAAACTGTAATCTCAAAATATTACTAACCGTGTATTCCTTACATATTCTTTCGCTGTTTCCACAACCAAACATTCCTCATAATTGTTGTTAATAGTCCTCCTGACCCTGATATTGTAATCATCGAACATTTCGCTTGTTTATACTGCCATTTTGGTTTCAAAGATAATTCGGTCCAATATGCTTCGTTCGGGTGTCAACTACGAGAGTACTTGATAGAAAATAAAGGAATGTTTTGAAATCTTTCCTTATTTGCAATTGAAGTAAGAATTTGGAAGAATTAATTAAGAACCGAGCGCACTTTTTTGTGCGCAATAAATATACAGTTTTTTCAATGGGTGGCACTGTAGCTCTCCGGTCTATCAATATATTTTTTTCGGAGAGCTACAGATCTGCAGCTAGTTTTTGTTGTGTCCGTCCTTCTAGCTGTTTCTCTGACTGTCTGTTTGTCCGCAACTTTTGCCCATAACTTTTGATTTAGTGGAGCTATGACTTTCATATTTCAAATGTGTATTCATTGTGACAAGACCTGTCTTTGGGTACCACCAAATTTGACCTTGGAGTTTTACCGACTTTTACACAAAAATTCTTAACTTTGGCCATATCTTTTGAACAGTAGCTACATTTGTACATGTAGATAGCAGGACTTTTATACTTCATTTATATATTATATATATTTTATAAAAGACCTTTCGATTGACTACCAAAAATTTTGACCTTAACCTTATAGATATTTTATTTATGAAAAACTTTAACCTTGTCCATGACTTTTGAACGGTAAGGGCGGGGGCTTTCAACCTTCACATACATGTCAATATGTAATCCTTGCGAGAAGTCGATTCATTGGATACCAAGAACTTTGACCCTCTGACCTTGGACTTTGACCTACTTTTAAATACAACCTTGACCATAATTTTTGGAGGGTTACGACTAGGGCTTTCATACTCCAAATATTTAATCCTTGTGACAATTAAGTATCAAGAACCTTGACCCTTTGACCTCGGAGTTTGATCCATTTTTACACAAAATTCACCAGGGACGGATCCAGTAATTTTTGAAAGGGGGTCTTCCAGGTCGGTGCCCCCCCCCCCCCCCCCCCCCCCCCCAGTACTCATGCATAGAAAAACACCACGGCCACTTCATGTCCATAGCTACATTAGTATGAAGGGGGACCTCCAAAAACAGTTGACAAGCCAAAAAAAAAACACAAGAGGCCCATGGGCCACATCGCTCACCCGAGCATTGTGGCTAGGAAAAATTAGTAATTGGTTTACTATTGAAAAGTTTAAATCCAAAAGTTTAGCCCCGCCCTACCCCAGGGGGTCATGATTTGAACAGACCTGAATCTACAAAACCTGAGGATGCTTCAATATGTATACATGTATATGCAATTATGGCTTGGCTATTCTTGAGAAGATTTTTAAAGAGTTTTGTAATTCCTAAATATTTCTTTTTAAAAAATTGGTCGGCCATTGTGGCCCCGCCCTACCCCCGGGGGTCAAGATTTGAACAAAGTTGAATCTACACTACCTTGGGATGATTCCATATAAATATGAGCAATTATGGCTTTGGTGTTCTTGAGAAGAAGATTATTAAGGAATTTTCCTATATATTTCTAAATAAAACTTTGGTCGGCCATTGTGGCCCCACCCTACCCCCGGGGGTCATGATTTGAACAAACTTGAATTTACACTACCTGGGGATGCTTCCATATAAATATGAGCAATTATGGCTTTGCTGTTCTTGAGAAGAAGATTTTTAAAGAATTTTCCTATATATTTCTATATAAAACTTTGGTCGTCCATTGTGGCCCCGCCCTACCCCCGGGGGTCATGATTTGCACAAACTTGAATTTACACTACCTGTGGATGCTTCCATATAAATATGAGCAATTATGGCTTTGCTGTTCTTGAGAAGATTTTTAAAGAATTTTCCTATATATTTCTAAATAAAACTTTGGTCGGCCATTGTGGCCCCGCCCTACCCTCGGGGATCACGATTTGAACAAATTTGAATCTACACTACCTGGGGATGTTCCCCCATAAGTTTCATCTTTCCTGGCACAGTGGTTCTTGAGAAGAAGATTTTTTAAACATACCACCAAATTTTCACCAATTCTCAATTATCTCCCCTTGAATGAGGGCGTGGCCCTTTATTTGAACAAACTTGAATTCCCTTCACCCAAGGATGCTTTGTGGCAAGTTTGGTCGAAATTGGCCCAGCGGTTCTTGAGAAGAAGTCGAAAATGTGAAAAGTTTACAGACAGACAGACGGACGGACGGACAGACAGACAGACAGACAGACAGCTGGACAGACGGACGCCGGACAAAATGTGATCAGAAAAGCTCACTTGAGCCTTCGGCTCGGATGAGCTAAAAAACAAAAACAACAAAACAAAACAACAACCCCAACCCCCCAAACCCTATGCATCAGAATCCAAAATCCCTTTTTTGGAGTGCGTAGAGGGGGTTCCTGTAACTTTTCTGTTCAGTACATTTCCTTCAAATGCTTGCGTATTTACCGGCAACAAGGGAGCTTCCAGATCAGTGGCGGATACAGGAATTTCGTAGCGGGGACGCAGTAGAATGTAGAGGGGATTGGCGGCTGTACTGAAGCCCCCAGCGGGTCTAAGGCAAGGTCCTTTTTGGGGGTCCGGAAACTGATAAGTTCTTGCAAATAAGAGACGTTTTTTCCTTAATTTTAGGAGAAAGGACATATAAGTTTTACATACAAAAAATTCAAACGGGGGGGGGGGGGGTTCACACGCCCGGCGCGCTGGCCCTGGATCCGCCTTTGTAAATCAAAGTAAATAAAACTGCAGCAAAAGATTATTGTAACAACAAGTGAGCCCCCCTCCATCTGCATACTACGGGAACATTTTTAACATTTCTTTTCATTGATTAAAAATATTTTATGCCCCAGTTTTAACACCATTTTCTGACACAATTTGGCCGAGGAATATCACTTCCTTTTGAAAGTAACCTCTGAAGATTGTCCAAAATGGTAAACATGTTGCTAAAGATCACCGGAATCTTCCTTGCATGTTTCTTGTGGGTGCTCGGAGCCCTTAGCCGCGGTAGTGAAGGTTCCACGTTACGTAACCCCACTGTTTTGTAACAGTTCACAATTTGTATTGCTAATTTGGACTTTGGGGCATAATAGTTGTTTGTTATCTTCATATTTCATCTAAATTAAAGAACTCACAATACTTTGAACACGGAGGAATAGATGAGGAAACCACCCATGATTTAATACTAGGAAACTTGGACTGATAACTGTTGATAAAGAAATCATAAAGAACTTATTTAAGTTATTAAAAACTTTTAACTAATTTTTACCATCCAATATTGTACGAATGATATAAATGTTTATTAATGCACCTTTTTTCATTCTACCAGTCACAAAGAATGCCCATTTTATTAAGAATATTTACACAGACTTCTGAAACATCAGAGGTGGGATCAAGTTCCATGAGGGAGTTAGCATCCCCTGCCGACCAGTCACACCCGCCGTACGCGTGTGCTCCATAATGTATGAAATTTTACTAAAGTGTGTTATGCAAACACCTTGTTGCCAGAAAAAAATATTGCATAAAAACCAAATAATTTTATTCAATTAGTTTTATTATTTTATTTCATATTGTTGATACATCAATATAATATTTTATTTCAAATGATGATTTCAATTCTGTGTTCCCTCGTTTTTTGGTCATGCTCGAAAATCACAACTCATCTCTACTTATCGTCAGATATTCCTTAGCGAAAGCTTTGTATATTCTCTCGGGATCGCTTGTAATAGGCATAGATGTTTTGGCAAAATTTAAAGCGTTTTCTTTTTCTTTTTCAAATTCTGGATTTCTAGACGCCGATTCGTAAAATGCCACTACATCCTTCACAGCCTCCGAAAACGGAAAAGGGTTCCAGTCCAATTCCTTTTCTGCCAAAGATATATCAATTGGTCCCATTGTAACCGTAGGATAAAATCGGAAGCCCAGTTCTTTACCACAAACGACTTTAACATCATTTTTATTCAATTCAGATTTCATCATCTCAAACACCTCCAAAATGGTTGGATTTTCTTTGAAGGCAAGGTTAAATGCTTTTCCATCGGCAAATTTTGTTGGGTTTTGTGAACAAATATGAAGGATTGCATCAGCTACATCATCGGAATGCACTAAACTTAACGGCGTGTGACACTGAGATTCGGAGAGTCCCACGTTAGACTGCATGTGAGCACTGAGGCTGATCTGTAACTGATATAACCACCACCGGTAAGTGTTGTCTCGAGGACCAATGACATCGGGTAATCTTAGAGATACGGATGGAACTCCCCACTTCATACCCTGAAACCGAAGTTCCTCCTCGCATAAAAGTTTCCTATGGCCATAACCATCTTTTTTCGCATACTCTTCGCGTTGGAGAACATTCTTTGGTCTGATAGCATCGGTTTCATGCGTATACCCGTCATGAGTTTTGTTGCAAACCTCATAGACAGAATCAGAACTTATAAGTATGTACAGACCAATTCTATCATGGAATATATCGAAGACATGTTGAATTTGAAATCTGTGAAAGGCACTGAAATCAATCACCACATCAAACTTAGAATTGTACAACGCTCTAAGGTCTGTGCAGTTCGTTAGTGGCTGCAGACGATCACAAATCACGTGACTTACACGTGGCTTGATTTTAATGCCAGAATCCCAGTACCAGTTTCCTCTGTTCACAACAGTGACACGATATCCTCTAAGAAGAAGTTTCTCTACTAAGGAAGATCCCATAAACCCATTGCCACCAAAAACCAGAATCTCTGGTGCATTATTCCCCAGTTCCTCACCATTGTCAAATTTCAAATATTGCAGTAAGAACACAACTAGAAAATATCTGCACCTCGAGTACATAAACATCCTGGCGTTCACGGTGATTTCTAATAATAGAGCAATAGCGAACGCGATAAAATGCATGTACAGGGTGGTCTAAAAACTATATCCTGCTTTACAGAATGTTATGCAAAATGTCCGAGATGTTTGTTCCAGACTGATAATCGCCCGGAGATGACCATTCACAGTGTTTTATAATTAAATATAAATTCGAAGTAAAGAACATCATTATAAGAATGTGATAATTCATACATAAATGAACTAAGTCAATGGCGAAAATGATAATTACCCAAACAGAAAAAACAGCCTATCGGATCATGCTAACAACTCATGTGTAAATCATGGTTTTGATATGATTTCGGTATAGGAAAATTTCACATGCAAATGAGCTAATGGATCATGGTTCTGAGATGATCTGTTAAACTAAACAACTAGCAAGAAAACCATGATCCTGGTATGATCTGTTGTAGAGCTAACAACTCGTATTAAAACCATGATCCTGGAATGATCTGCTGTAGCTAACAACTCGTATTAAAACCATGATCCTGGTATGATCTGTTGTAGCTCACAACTCGTATTAAAACCATGATCCTGGTATGATCTGTTGTAGCTCACAACTCGTATTAAAACCATGATCCTGGTATGATCTTTGTAGCTAACAACTCGTATTAAAACCATGATCCTGGTATGATCTGTTGTAGCTAACAACTCGTATCAAAATCATGATCCTGGTATGATCTGTTAAATTGAACAACTCATAGGAAAATTCTACTTCTTATACAATTTTACTTAACACTTTGATATTTGCAATAAAGTTCTCTTTAATATTTGATAAATAATTTCAGTTACCAAAAATTAAGAAAAATATTATACACTTATGTCACATGAACCATGACGTCATATAATCCCAACAAATGATCTTCCTTAATAAGATGATGATTTAAATATAAAACATTATCCAAACTATTCACTGAATTGTATAAGAACAGAATCACAGAAATCCATTCTTCTTAAAGAATAATCCGGAACTCACTGATATCACTGCTTATTTATGATTACAACATCTGTTCACTACAGAATCAGCAGAGTGGTGGATCTATTATTCAGAATCACAAACACTGAAAGGGCTCTCAATGAAGTAGTCTATCCTCTGATATACGCTCTTCATATGTGTACATAAGCACCTTAAAAAGAAACGTAGAGAAAGTGGTATTTATTTATCAATCAACATATCATTATCTTTAGATCATGAAAATATGAAATATTCAAGTACTTTCCCCATTGCATTAGTGAAAAGAATTAGATTAATCACCAAAAGAATACTATTGTTGAAATGTAATATTATTTACGTACACAAATTTTGTCTTCACCAAAGGCGGATCTTTTGAATTTGTTAATTTGAATGCAACTCAGATGTTAATCATGAAGATGGAAATGTCTGTAGCTGCAAAATAATTTCATTTTTATAAATAAACATTTTATATAACGATTAACATGTACATGTACAACAAATATTTGAATCAACGAGGTCAATTTGATGCTTAAATTAAGTTTTCAGCTCAAATCCATGTAAATGAAGCTTTGCTATGTCTCTTCTACACATTTACAAAGAAAAACTGATATTATCATGCACTTGCTGGTATAAACTAGAAATTAAAAAAGGTCAATAATAAAATTAATGAATTATACTCACCGAGTATAGAGTTAATAGTCCAGCACTTATTTTTATTGCTTATATGATGCAAAGGCTTTTCTTTTAAATCGGCAACAAGAAAACGCGCACATCTTGTTTATCAGAATTCAAATTCTGACCTAGATCAGCTGCAAACCACTGTACTACAGCGTGCTGCCCAGCAGGAGAATTGCATAACAAGGTTACTATGACTCTGAAACTGACCAGTGATCCAATCCTAATCTAATGCCTCAAAGTTAGATTGGGAGTGGATCGCAAATATTACATGAAGAGAAAGAGTTTTAATAAAATCCTGGCTGCGTTATTTAAACAAAATACACGTGTGCTGATTTAAATATGAATTATTGTATTTGTTTTTCATTTCATTCAACTTCAAAAAAATTATTGTCTTTGTAACTATACCTGTACATGCTGTGTGTATTTCAATTATTAAAACTTAATTTTTCTATTTTCTTTTAAATAAGACTTTTATTGATGTATGCATGTTGTTTGATTCTCCAAGCTAGAGTGAATTTTAAAGCTTGCATTTTCACCTATCATAGAAGACAAAGTTAACAAACCATACCAGGATCATACAACCAATTCTGACAAAGTTAACAAATCATATAAAACTCATGATTCTCAACAGAGAAGTTAACAGATCATGTGTAACTCGTATGGAGTTTAAAGACAAAGTTAAGAAACCATATCAAAATCACAAACTTTTAGCAGTTAAAGTTAACGAATCATTTCAAACTCATGTTCCTTTGTTTTCTAAGTTAATAGCACATGTCAAAATCGCAAGAAAATCATAGCAGACTCATTCTCCAGAAACAAACCACATCAGGATCATACTTCCTTATTTGTCATCTATGATTTCAGTATGATCCATTTAATGGATCATGTCTAAATCATAGTTCAAACTCATGAATTCGTGAGTTTGATATGATTTGTAAGTGATTTTGGCATGATTTGTTAAGAAAAGTTTTTGTTTGGGTATTAGTGTAATACATGTAACGTACTTTATAAAAAAAAAACAAAACCTGTTATACGAATTTTTGGAATAAATTCCATTTCCTTCACAAAAAATTCCTTTGCTCAGTTGTGTGATAATTCATAGGTAATTGAACTGTATCAATGGCGAAAATAATAGTCAATCCTTTTAACAAGATGCCCAGGGGCCACACCGCTCATCTGAGCACATCGGCTAAGAAAAACGCATATCAGATAAGAACTGAAAGTTTACTGAAGTGGGGGGAGGGGGCTTCAATTTTAATACTATTTGAGAATGCCTTCATATTAATACAGCATATGACTTTGATCATGTTGATAAAAAGATTTCTTTTTTAAACATATTGATCCTATATATAATTTCGTAATAATTTGAATTTGATTCCCCATTGTTTCCCTCCCTATCCTAAAGGGCCATGATTTGAACAAATTTAAATCTTCAATACATGAGGATGCTTACACGCCAATATGACTAAACATAGCTTTTCTGTTCTTGGGATTTTCCCTTTATTTTTCTATGTAAAAAATTGATCCACCATTGTGCCCCCACCCTACCCTCGGGGGTTATGATTTGAACAATTTTAATTCATTCTACACCACCTGAGAATGCTTCCATATAAATACTAGTACCACCATTCATGGCTTTGCTATTCTTGAGAAAAAGACTTTTTAAATATATTTTAATATTTTTATATTTAACTTGGATCCCCCATTGTAGCCCGACCCTATCACTGGGGGTTGTGATTTGAACAAACTACAATCTACACTACCTGAGGATGATTCCATATACCCGGTTCATCTCTCTAATCATGGCTTTGAAGTACTTAAAAAGATGATTTTAAAGATTTCCCTATAATTCATACGCAAAACTTTGATCAGTCATTTTGCCCCCCCCCCCCCCCCCCCCCCTACCCACAGGGGTCATAATTTGAACACACTTGAATCTACACTACCCGATGATGATTACATATAAATATCTCTAATCATGGCTTTACAGTACTTGAAACGAAAATTTTAAAAAGTTTTCGTGTATATACCTATGTAAACTTTGATCGGTCATTTTGGCCCCACACTTCCCTCGGGGGTCATGATTTAAATAAACTTGAATCTACACTACCTGAGGATAATTTCACATGAGTTTCATCTTTCCTGTCTCAATGGTTCTTGAGAAGGAGATTTTAAGGATTTTCCCTATATATTCCAATGTAAAAATTTGATCGGCCATTTTGGCCCCACCCTACCCCCGGGGGTCATGATTTGAACTCACTTGAATCTACACTACCTGAGGATAATTTCACATAAGTTTCATCTTTCCTGTCTCAATGGTACTCGAGAAGAAGATTTTTAAAGATTTTCCCTATATATTCCTATGTAAAACTTTGATCGGCCATTTTGGCCCCACCCTGTCTCCGAGGGTCATGATTGAACAAACTTGAATCTACACTACCTAGGATAATTTCACATGAGTTTCATCTTTCCTGTTTCAATGGTACTCGAGAAGAAGATTTTTAAAGATTTTCCCTATATATTCCTATGTAAAACTTTGATCGGCCATTTCGGCCCCACCCTATCCCCGGGGGTCATGATTGAACAAACTTGAATCTACACTACCTGAGGATAATTTCACACGAGTTTCATCTTTCCTGTTTCAATGGTACTCGAGAAGATTTTTAAAGATTTTCCCTATATATTCCTATGTAAAACTTTGATCGGCCATTTTGGCCCCATCCTAACCCCCGGGGGTCATGATTTGAACAAACTTGAATCTACACTACCCAAGGATGATTCCACATGAGTTTCATCTTTCCTAGCCCAGTGGTTCTTGAGAAGAAGATTTTTTTAAAAAAATTTCTATATATTCCTATGTAAAACTTGGATCGGCCATTGTGGCCCCACCTACCCCCGGGGGTCATGATTTGAACAAACTTGAATCTACACTATATGAGGATGATTCCACGTAAGTTTCATCTTTCCTGGCCCAGTGGGTCTTGAGAAGAAGATTTTTTTTAAAATGCCATTAATTTTTCATTCATAATTATCTGAGGCAATATGCCCTCTTCTTCAAACGGGACATAAATATCCGAGTGCGAAGGAGCAAATTAAATTTGAATTTCTCAACAGATACTGTACGTGTAGTACATAATTTATCGTATCCAATAGGTATGGAGTTGTTGGCGTAATAATAAATTATCACTTGGTACTCATGTCCGTTCAGTGTATTGTATACGTAAATGATTTCTTACCGGTATTCACAAATTAGTGCATTGTTGTCTGCGCCAATGCCGTTAAATTATGAAGCCTGCTATTTAAAGTACACATACAGTATAATACAGAGCAGCTCGGGAAAATGTGAGGGACTTGATCATACGTGCTACTGCATGTCTTCATGAAATTGCCAGGTAAATGGTATATAAATGGTATATAAACGGAAATGTTGCTTTCTTTAGATCAAAAGATATCTCTTTTGCCATTTTAAGCCATACGACAACAAATACTGAGTATATTATTCGTACATTAAAAAAGCATATTGTAAATTATTTTTAAATTGAATATATCTTGTTATGATGCATTATGTGCAATGCATGTTGATATTTTTTCTTTCTTTTAGCCCAGACAAGGGGCAGTTAGCAACGAATGCTCCATTCCGATTTGCGAACTATGACGTATTAAAGAGGACATACCAACGACGGACACTGAGAAATTGAAAATGCGAAAGGTATCTTATGAAAACAGAGTATTAAGGTAATGATCCATACCAACGTATGTTACGCCAGAACGTACCCGACATCAAAATGGTTGACGTTAATATCACTTTCCGTGATAAGAAAGGAAAATTCGTTTCCAAAAATGGCGGAAAAACTACAGGATTTTTATAACTTTAATTTAATTCAAAGCATCATGCATGGTTCGGACAATATCTCTGATCATAGTTATGCCAAAAAACAGACGTTAAAGAATATATTGTAACGATGGCACACTGGTGGCAAACTAAACTTCATGCAGGTCCGATAGTGAAAGTGAATGGACACTTGGTCATCGTGTTGTTGAGTTAGGCATTTTAACGAATCAAATGCAGTGCACACAATGTGGGTCTCTCCTCCACTTAAGGGACATCATTGACGAGAAGCTTTACGGATTAACGAGTTTATTAACCATCATTTGCCGATCCTGCAACACCACAGAAAAGTTTCTAGCGGGAGAAAAGATGGCTATTTTGAAATCCCCCACAAAGTCACAATAAGTATGTCGATCAATTTCAAAAGGTGCATGTATAAACATGTATCCTACAGGTAACAAAACGCACAACATAGCTTTTAGTCTTTTGCACATATTCCTCACATTCTCAAGACTAACTCTCAAAATAATCCTGTAGGTACAATTTCCGTAATCTGTAGTAAGGGTTAGCCTACAGATTAAATGCCATTAAGAATTCCCGTTTGTCGATGTGTACTTCTTTGGTTGTCCTTGTATTCACAATTTCAGGAACGCCGAGAAGTAAGCCCCACCCACTCCAATATTGAAAGAACTTTTTATGGTTGCCCTTGTATAGCCTACATAGTTTCAATCCAATTAATTATTAAATACATTTGTATTGTTTTTCACTAAATAAATAATTTATAAATGCATTGTTTTAACTTTTAAATTTCTGCAGGTTAAGGTTATGATAGCCCCCGAAATTGTACAGTACTCCCTCTCCTTTCACGCCACTCGTACCAAGTTTGCCGAAGTAAGAAACATGGTGACATGGGGGTCTTATTAAGACCAGAGGAAAATATTTCTAGAGGTATTAACTTATCTTTAGAGTGATGTGTTCACTTCTATTAGTTTATACTCTCATTTCATATCTTGAAGATTAACACTATAATTTATCTCCATACACTATAATATTTATATACTTTAATTCCTTTAAAAAATTATTCTTTGTGAAATATCAGGATACCGGTATAAACATTATATAAGACATACATATATAGTTTTATCTTGGTCAAATGGAGTTCCACGTTACGAACTTTGACTTAATACTGTATATGAAAACGTTTACATTTGAAAGAAGAGAGAGTATGAAATTTTCATTTATGGTATTTGATTGATTGATTCAATGATTATATGCTGTTTAACGTTCCTCTCGAGAATTTTTCACTCATATGGAGACGCCATCACCTGCCGCGGTGCGGTATTTTTCGTGCCAGCACCTACTCTGACGTGGGGCCACGGTTTATACGGTCTCATCCGAAGGACCGATCTCCACATCCCACAGATGGATTCGAGCCTGCGACGTAATGACCAGCGTAGCTCCTTACTTCACGACTCTACAACAGACGCTGTAACCACTGCGCCACGCGGGCGACAAATGACGAAAGTATGACGTCAAATAAAGGCCTGTTGACTGAGGACGCCATCGATAGTTTTTGTGATAAGGACATTGCAATAAATCGTTCTTTGTAACTTTCTTTCGAGTAAGTTTTTGATAGTTTAAACCGCCATATTGCTATGCACCGCAAAGGATTATTGGGAGTTTTGAATTTTTCACGTGGACTGATAAAAGTTTGTTGGAACATTGTGCAGATTTCAACCCGAACTACCTCTGTTCGAACATGTACACATTGTCTATGGAGCTCGCAATGCAAGCGGCGCTTCGCTCCGCCACGCTCTAATTTGATTTGTAGAATTTTAAGTACAAAGGTTGGAGAAGATTCTTTTGTTGTGTCAAACCATAGAAAGAACAGGTAAACATACACACTATTTTCATTAAAAACATTTAAACATTTGATAGGCATGTTAACCTCTCATTTCAGTAGAAGAAAAAGAAGAATCCGACTATGTCGCTTATTTAATCATCGCTAAATTGTGTACATGTTCTATTTATCATATAAGACGTTATAGTGAAGAAAATATTTCATCGTTTCGTTTTTGCAATGTGAAAAAGTTGACTTCATTTTTTTGCTATCATATCGAGAACTGAAAGATTTGAACTTCATAAAAACAAATTATAAATATAATTCTAATGTTTTTGTGCATTTTGTCTTTACATTTCCAAAAAACTTTCATCATACGTTGCATTTTATAAAGTATCTTACCATTATTATATTTTTGATTCATGAAAAGATATATGGAAAACAAACACAATTTATCATTTACCTCTCTATGTAAAATCCGCTATATTTTGCTGGCAGTGACCAGAGATTTTTTCTATTTGTCTTGAAGTTTGATTGATTGTATGTTGCTTAACGTCCTTCTCGAGAATTTTTCGCTCAAATGGAGTCGCTACCACTTGCCGTTAGAGAGCTATAAATTTTGTCCTATGAGCGGCACTCAGGGTTATTGAGCAGCGAGGGATCTTTTTCGTGCCAACACCCACCAATAATCGCCAGTGGGATTCGAACCGCGACGTAAGATTCTCTTGACTCTAGAACAGACGCTCTAACCACTGCACAACGCGGGTGACTGCATTTTGAAATGTGATTATGGAGGGCAGATTTCACTAATTGTAGATTTTCACATTTCCTCATTAGCTAATCTCTCTTTGTCTTTAAGATCTTATTTTCATTCTGTAATGCAGTTAGTTGGATGGTATGGTTTGTTGATTTAAATAAATTGCGAATATCTTAGGAGCAAAGGTCTTGGAATGGTAAAGATTTCACTAACTGCAATCTATCGTATATTCCTTATTCTTTTCAAATCCCTGTGCCGTTTGCTTGCGGATAAAGTACATCCCTTACTTTGCGTCTCAACATCAGCAAGACTCGTCGGACTATATTTCGTTGCACTCCGAGAAAAAGACATACCTGCAGTAGAATCTCATGTTGCCAAGTTGTTGTCGG
>PRKT01002538.1:0-18911 GCA_003671525.1 Saccostrea glomerata | reverse complement strand
ATATGTATGACGAAAATATTTGTACATCGAAATAGTGATTTATTTTAAAAAGTGCGCGCATATTTTCCTATATAAGTTTAATGAAAAGTAATTCAGTTGCGAATTTGATCTCGAAAATAGCGCAAAAATTTAGTGCTTCACGTAAACTCTGCAACACAGTAAAATTTCAAATGATGGAGAACCCTGCAGATGTATTCAGTTTTTTCATATATAAAGCTTTCTTCATGTACTAGTATTACTTAAGTTAATTAAAGGGATGGCTAAATATTTTGGCAAGGAAAATGAAACTCGATCGAGAGATTCTCCGATGTTTTGCAGTCTGTAATAACCTTCAACCCCTTAAGCCAGTAATTAACCCGTCCTTTCTGTGCCAGTAGCATAATTCGATCAAATATTTATTGTTCATAAGGGGTGCCTTATAATCAATAACAGGCACCTGAATTTTTATCAGTAAGTCTCTAAATTAGCCAAATATCGAAACATTCTACCCCTCTATGTACAGTTTAGATACACAAGGTGTGCAACGCCATTTTGACCCCCTGTTCAATTCAGGCTTCAATTTAACACATAAATCGGATATGCCTACTGGTTTTCGTGTAGCATTGGGTTCAAATATGATATTTCCCGCTATATATTTCTTCCTTAAGTTTAAATCCAACGCGTTAATAATGTTATCAGCTAAACTTCATGCTGACTTCAAATTTCGTCACAGGGCCCGATCGCCATCAGCTGACGTCACGGAAATTTAATCTCGACACCAAATGCTCCTATACATAAAATTTTAAAATACAATAATAAATTTATTTCATTGACAAACAAAATCAGATAAAAATTAAAAACCGAAAGATTATGTTGTTTTGATAGTCTTGATTTAATTTAACATATGTTATATGTGTTAGAAACAAATCATTGGTAGAGGTTTTGTTGAAGTTTCTGTTGTCGATAGGTAGCGCCTTATGGAGGTTTCCGGTTGCCGACACATGCCATATAGCGGCTAGCGAAGCTAACCGCTTAAAAAAGAGGAGCAGAAATTGTCTTATTATCAAATTATTATTCTATAATATCTAAGTACTTCTAAAAGCAATAAAAGTTTTCAATTCATTATATTTTGACTTTCAATTTGAATAACTATGTTTAACGTTCTTAAAGCAGTTTCACTAGAACTGTTACATCCAAATATGATATCTACATAAGTAAATTTAATTTTTACCCACAACTTATCTACGTTAAGGAAGATCCACGTTCACATTTGTGTTGCACTGTATTATTGAATAAGGTAACGCAAGGAGCGTTTCCATTTATTTTAAGAAATATGTTTTCCTCCCATTTTCTTAAAGCTATTGAAGGGAACTCTGAACAAAAACGAAAATGAAAATAATTTTAACTTTAATTTCAAGTTTATAAAAAGCTTACGTAAATCAACATGGCATTTGTTGCTTTTGAATCATTTCTTAAATTAAGATCATTAAGTAAATATAAAAAAACATGACAATTTCTACCTCAAAACTCCTTCAAATTGTTCAAATCTTAAACGTAACGTTAAACCAGTGTTATGTTTTATGTCAGTCATCATGACAGAGGCAACCAAGGTTATTCAAATTTAAATTATTTCTTTAAGAATCCAATTTCGCGTTACAACAAAAATAAAATTATTGAAAAATACGCCATTGGTTGCCTATTTTTGCTTAAACACATTTTTTCGACTTTGTTATCTTTATTCAGCCATATAGAGGTTGACTGAGATTTCACGAGGGGCCGTGTTAGAGTTTTGATAACCTTTCCCCAGTATATTAATACAGTTTTCATAAGTGGATTAAATTCATCTGAAATTCAATTTTGTTTAAGACATGACTCCTAGGGGTAGGGCTGGGTCACAGTGTAAGTTCAAATGTAAAGGGCAATTAAAAGCCACCAGCAGTCAAACAAATATGCAAGCATCCTTAGGAAGTGTAGATTCAAGTTTGTTAAAATCATACCCTCTCTGTTTTAAGGATTGCTTGGGACCACTATTAGGTTTAAACTTTTCAATAATATTTTAATTTTAATTTTTTTTTCCTAGCCACATTTCTGAGGGGAGCGATGTGGTCCATGGGCCTCTTGTTTTTTTTCATTTGGGTCGCAATAAATGGTACATACAGTTTCAATGCTCAGAGTAATGTAATTTTGAAAATGTTTCATATGCCTACATATGGATTATACATGTAATTTGAATTTAAAATCAGAGAGCACTAATTCTAGGGCAACTTGTTTTTCATATGGATTGACATCAGCATTGTGCTTAATTATCAAAGGAGAAAAAAAAATTCCTCTTTGCTCTCTAAAAGTTATTAACAATTTTTGATCTCATGTCTTAACGATTCAAATAAATCTTTATAAATATTCTTTCCTTGTTCATTTGATATGGATGTTACATTCCATCTGATTTTAGTGATGGAATGGTGTTCTTATATGAGCTGCCAATATGCCTTTCCGTGCTGTCTTTGTTCATTGCTTTAATGATTGATATTTCTCTTTGACAGATTTGTTTTTTTTTTTTCATTTTTCCCCTTTGTAATTCCAATTCTTTTCTAAAAAATCTTTTAAGGTTCATATTTTCAATTGAATTTCCATCCTTGTTTTTGCTGTTTTATGTAGGATATTGCATTTTGCACTTCTTTCCAGGATTAGTTTGGAGGTATTCCCATATGTCGATTTCTCTTATTAATAATTATCTTTTGGAGGATTTTAAAACAGTTAAATCGAAATCTCGATAATGGCTAAAATTTCAATAACTTTTTTCAGTACTATTCACAAATATGTTTTTCTTTGTTACAGGAGTATGTGTGCTTTATAACAACACCGAAATTCAAACAAATGAGAGCATTAATTGTAGCCAATCTTCTAGGTGTCCCAAAAGATTTTTGTCCTCAGAAGCACATCTATGTGAGTTGTTAATAATTTAAATTTAATCCGATTACTTTTGCAATGTGAACATTTCCAAAGAAAAGTTTCTATTTGTATTGCTATTTTAGATGAACCTTGCCATCCTATCGACTTAACATCAACAATTCAATTCTTTAATACAACTGTCATGTTTGTACCAGAGGATGAGGCAAAAGTGCATTCCGTTGTGTAAGTTTACTTTAAAGTATATATTTCTCTATTTCAAATCACAGTTTATGTAAAAATGATTATTTATTTTTTTTCATCAGATTATTTGCAGCAACAGGGATAACTTTTCTTGGGATTGGATTCGTCTTTTTCATTATTGTAATACGGAGAAAAAGACGACAAACAAAAAGCTACGGTTGGTACAATTTTCTTTTAAATTATCATTGTGTATGTATTACATTTATCATATTGTTGTTTCCTTCGAGTGGAAAAGGTTACATTGTAGCAAGTGAGTCTTAAACATTAAGAAAAAAAATAACTGAGAATAATAATTTTAATCAATTTTTTCTTTCATAATTATCGGTATAATGAAGGTTCATAAACGTCTGCGATGTTTACCGATTTTATCTTAGCATATATGTAGTGATGTGTATTAATGAATAAGATTGACAAATAAATATCAAAATAATAAAAAAGAACCTTAGACATTATTTTATCACATGAGCTATTCAGGTGACCTAAATGTATTTGATATTGCGCTATTGATAATACAGTGATAATGCATTATTTTTTTTTCTTTGAATATCTTCTTTGCTACTGGGTATAAAAAACATAACTACATAGTATTGTTATCATGAACAAGGTCCCCTATTCCAATTTAAGTGGATTTTATAGCCCCAGGGTCTGGATCTATGGAGTTAGAACATGACTCTTATGGTAATCTAGTAAAATGCATTAATTCTTCGAATATCTTCTGTGCTCTTGGGTATAAAACAGACTTACTTACTATTATGATTATGATGAGGAAGTGTCTCTCTTCCAAGTTATAGTTATAGTTATAGTTATGATGAGGAAGTGTCTCTCTTCCAAGTTATAGTTATGATGAGGAAGGGTCTCTCTTCCAAGTTATAGTTATGATGAGGAAGGGTCTCTCTTTCAAGTTTTGAAATTCATAACCTACATTCTAGTTTTCTTATTTTTCTCTTTCCTTGTGTTTTTTAATTTGTACTAAGTGAATATTTTTTTTTCCGTATCTACAAGTATTTTTGATCTTGATCGTATGTTTGAATAATAATGAAAAATAGTAGTACAAAGTTTGAATATATATATATATATATATATATATATATATATATATATATATATATATATATATATATATATATATATATATATATATATATATATATATATATATATATATATATATATACATAGCTTCACGTTGTTTTATGATTTTACGTTATGAAAAATCATGCGGTTAAGCACGCTTCAAAGTACATATTCCGTCTTTGTAGTGCGATATTTCATACATTTATATACAGAGATGTATGTACTGTTATACATCAAACGAAATAAATAACAAGAGGCCTATGGGCCACATCGCTCACCTGAGAAGCTTTAACCATTCTCTTTTTTACGAGATTTCCCCTTGTAATACATAATGCATCCCCACGCTACCCCACTGATCATAATTCAGACATTTTGAAATCTTCATTACCCCCAGGATCCTTCCATGTGCACGTAAATTTCAGCTTTTCTGGCCCTGTGGTTCTTGAGGAAAAGATTTTCAAAGATTTTTCCTATATATTTCTATGTAAAACTTTGATTCCCGATTGTGGCCCCAATCCTTCCCAAAGGGGTCATGATTTGAATAATTTAGAATCTACACTACGCTAGGATGCTTCCACTTAAGTTTCAGCTTTTCTGGCCAAGTGGTTCTTGAGAACAATATTTTCAAAGATTTTTCCTATATAATTCTATGTAAAATTTTGATTCCCCATTGTGGCCCCACCCTTCCCCCCCCGCGGTCATGATTTGAACAATTTAGAATCTACACTACCCTAGGATTCCTCCACATAAGTTTCAGCTTTTCTGGCCCAGTGGTTCTTGGGAAGAAGATTTTTTCATGACCCCAACCTATTTTGTCTTTTCTTGATTATCTCCCCTTGTTAGAGGACTTCGCACTTTATTTTTACAATTTAAATTTCCCTTTACCCAAGGATGCTTTGTACAAAGTTTGGTCAAAATTGGTGCAGTTGTTCTTGAGAAGAAGTCGAAAATGTGAAAAGTTTACAGACGGACGGACGGTGGACAAAATGTGATTAGAAATGCTCACTTGAGTCTTCGGCTCAGGTGAGCTATAAACTCTATAAGAATCAGTAAAAAACTGAAAATGTCAAAATTCTGCAAAACATTTTAAATTTATATATCTTGTATGCTAAGAAAGACACAAAAGTATTTAAAAATTGTATTTTGGAATTCCGTTCAGAATAAAAACCTAGGACGAAATGCTTCCTTTGTACATCAAAATTTAACACAGAACTCAGATTTTTCCATAGTACGTATATGAACATGTTCACAATCAAAAAGTAAATGTTTAATATCTTCAATTTCATCACACATATTACATAAAGCAGAAGTTCTATATTTGCATTTAAAAAGAAAACTGTTACAACACAATATATTATTCAACAATTTATAGTTAAATTCACATATTCTTTTGTCATAGATGTCTTTAACCTTATTTCTATATGTATCCTTCCAACTCTCTTGAGCAACAGAAAATAATTTTTTATACATTAATTGATGGCTTGGGGCTTTTAATTTCTTAAAGAGTAAATTATCGTAAAAAAATTTACATTTTTTATCTTCAATACAATATACACCATTTACAAAATTAAAATAACGCTTCCCTATATTCTGTATGTATGCACAGCTAGTCATATTGAATCTTAAAGATTTTTTATATATTGCTTTTTTTAATATTTTGTATTCACATATCCAATTTGATTTTTGTTTTAAATCAACGGACAATTCTTGTAGAGTTTTAAATTTTCCATTTTTGTTAAAAAGGTCTTTAATATGTGTTATCCCACTTTTGATCCAATTTTTAAAACATAATGTTTTGTTTTCATATTTAAACATATTATTATTCCATATTGGTTGCTGAGCAAAACTTACATTAGACAATTTAGTTTCATCGATGTATCTTTTACAATCATTTTTTTTCAACAACATAAAAGCCTTGATTGGTCATATTTATATGAAAGCATCCTTTGGTATATATATTAAAGTTTATATTTATATGTTCAATGCATAACCACCGGGGAAAGGGTGGGCCAAAAATGGCTGGTCAAAGTTTTACGTAGGAATATATAGGAACAATCTTTAAAAATAATTTCCTCAAAAATAACAAAGCCATGCTTGGTCATATTTATATGGAAGCATCCTCAGATAGTGTAGATTCAATGTTGTTCAAATCATGACCCCCAGGTGTAGGGTGGGGTCATATTGAACGATCGAAATTTTACACAGGAACATGCAGGAAAAATCTTCTCTCAAGAACAACAAAACCATACTTATATTTATGGAAGCATCCCTAGGTAGTGTAGATTCAAGTTTCTCCAAATGTCTATACCCGTAAAACGGCCATTATCGCCTGTGGCTTTGTTTATACAATAATTAGTTAGCAATTAGTTAGTACACAGATTTAATCAGGTGCGTATCATTACCACTACATTTTCAAAATGTTCGTTACCTCTACATAGTCATTACCACTACAAAAACATTACATTACAGCTACATATGAAAGTAGATATTACCGCTACAATGCCTATTTTGTTGGCCAGCCACTTTTGTCTGTACAGATTGATGTAAAGTACAACAAATACATGCATAAGACTTGTATTCCTTGAAATACAAAATCCCACATTCACAAGTGACTCCTAAATATGTAGAATAGGATGCAATAAATCTTGGAGTTAGTATTATGAATATTTGGAACATTTTATGCTTATACATGGCAGCAACCAACGCAGCTAGGATAAGGCTGTCCGTAAAATATTAAACTGTTCAAACTGTACTAACTTCTCTGAACTACCTAGATATGGCGTCATAATAGAATATGACGTCAAGCCACTGCATACTTGAGCTGACATGACGGGGAAAGTGTCATAATTATTACACGGCATGTAGATTTATTATTGGAATTTGTGTTTATTTCAAGAGTAAGGTTTGTTTTTATAACCTTGTGTGTGCTGTAATAATGTTTAACATTTGATATTCAAATATCTCTATTCCTTTTGCTTGTCCGATATGCACATATTCAAGCAATAGCAAAAAATTATGTTTGAAACCCTCCCCTTACAATTCCGAAGACAGAAATAGAATTTATGAATCGTGTTTATATTGGACTGGCACAAGTGAAAGACAAGGATAAATTGAAGATATTTTGCGTGAATCTAAAAAAGAAGTATGTCTTCTTACTGAATTTTGCTGGGGGATGGTATGTAGTTTATTCTTTTTTGTATAAATCGCGATAAAGAGTGGAAAATACCCCTTCTTACGTTGGTAATTTTAATTTTGCGTAAAATATTTTCTTCAGAAGGAAAAATTAAACCTGCCCCCAGCACTTTTTAAGTACCATGGATCACGATGAATTGATCTATGTAACAAACTTTGCAAAATACTTGTGTTATGCACTTGTGCCGATGCGATTTTTGTGCAACATTTAAACATATCAAAAATGTCCGTCACGTGATCAACACAGTCATCTGACATCACAGAAATGCTTTATTATAATACCTGATTAAACTGTTATCTCAAGTTGACTGCAATTTTAAACAAGGATAACATATTGAAATTAAAATCTAGCTCAAATTAAAATGTATATTTTTTAAAGACATTTTAACCCTTCGGACAGCCTTATCATGACTGCGAAACGTTTTATTTGACACTGTCATATTTTTACTTCAGTCATTATTGCAAAAAAAAATTTAAAAATAGAGTGAGAACTGTTAAATATCGTGCTAAATTCCTTGTGAAAGTTTTGTGATTTGAACCTATATTCTGTACCTGCTTATCTGGCTGATTCCATGTGTAGCAGTAATTAGTTGTTTTTGACTAAAAAAAATAATGATCGGTCGAAAAATTGAAACTAGAGGTACTGTGAACGATGAGCTCACTAAATAATACCCCCCGCCTCCCATATGGTTATAACTTGTGAAAAAGTTCATGTTTTCCTGTGGCCGGGAAACCCAAAATATGTTTCGGTTCAAAAAATAAAATAGGAGATCCACAATGGCAATATGTAGTAAAGATTCTGTGAAAGTTTCATCAAATTTCATTTGGTGGTATGAGAGGAGTTGCGGATAAGAGATGGGTACCCCAAAGCGTAACAGACGGACGGAATTAACGATTACTATATACCCTCCTACTTTTCAAGCGGGGGTATAAAAAGAAAGTATCGGTAATAAGTTGAATTTTTTGGCGATGTAGCAGTAATGTTGACCTTCCATTTTTTCACGTGTTGTAGTACTTAAATATTGCTTGGATGGCTTAAATGATTGTTTTCAGTGAACATAGTTTATATTAATCGTACATGCATAGAAATACAACTACCCACTTCTAATGTGAAGAAATATTTAGAACGACTTTAAGGTTCTATGATCCGCAGGTTCTGAAAATCAATTGAAAATGCTCATAATGTCTCTGAATTTTAAAGTAATATTTTGTTACCCATAATAATTCTTCAAACTTCATATTCATATTACAACTTAATCATATTACATAGAGAAAATTAGTAAATCTCAAATACATTTTCAGGAATTGCAAATAAAAACACCTGCTATGCATATTCCAATTCAAATTTGATCAATTAACACATTAAAAAAATCAGTTAACGAGGCCGAGTCTAATTCGAGTGCGCATCACTTTGCCCAGTTTTTTAATTTCATGCAGTCATTTGTGTGACAGTACACGTTTGAAAATTATTTTAATTTCAATACAAAATTAACATTACTTGTAACTCCTACTGATCTGAAAATGTGATTTTACGACAATTATTGCAAAAAGAGAGTTGAAATGGTTCTAACAACGTCACCATTTTCCAACTTTGTAGGCAATGCATGACGCTGAAGAATGACGCATGACTCGTTTGTATGTTCTAGACGTCCATGGATATTATACTAAAAACTGTTGACATAACTCCCCAAGAAACATACCAGCAATCTTAAAATTGCTAATTATGCACAAAAAAAATATGTATGCACCGATAATTCATCAGCAAAGAAATGAATTTATACAGTAATAAGGCAATTTTAGAGGTACATGTATTTGGCTTCGAAAAAATAAATTTATTAATTACTACCGAGACCAATCGAGATGGTGAACTTTTTTGAAATTTCACAATTTGGTGACTTTTTACATTTATTTTCATTTACTTGAATGAAAAGGAAATCCCTAGGGCAGAAGTACAAAAAAATATGGAAAAAATGTAATAATTTGGCGATTTTCCAACAAATTCCCAAAGGGTCCAATAGTAAAGTTTGACAACATTTAAGATGGCCCACTAAGAAATCGGGGTGGTAAACATTCAATTTTTTAATCCAAAAACATTAAATATAACAGTAAAAATTAATTAGCAAAAAATTATCAAAATTCCTAGGGCAGAAATAATTAGACTCGGCCTCGTTAAGTTCAGTTCAGTTGAAGTCGAGAGACATGTATCTCATGAACAATATTTACAAATGTGTCACACATTTTGTCACATGTAATAATGAAATAAACATACTTCTTAACACATGTTATAATGAAAAAAACATACAACATAAATGTATAAAACATATATTGATAATCTATGAATTTGATAAAGATGCTGTTCTTGATGACTAGCTAATTGCAGAAGTTTTCCTAAATTACATAATTCTTCTATATTCGGTGTACTAAGTAACTGTACCAATTTGAAGACGATTGGTCTTCGGGAGTAATAAGTTTAAATGTATTTTTGTCTTAACATGTTGTAATGTGAACATTTTAACACAAAATGGAATTCATCTTCTATGTTACCTGAGTGACAAAGACTACATGTTCTAATATTTCTCAAAGTTTTACTGTACCTTCCTTGTTCAATCATTAAGTTATGCGTAGATAGTCTCAATCTGGTAATTGTTACTCTATATTTTAGATGCATTGGTTTACATTTAAACAAGACTGAGGAGTAAAATTATCTACAAGGTGTTGATAAACGATACATTTTGGTGATTTACCTAAATCTGACATAATGTTTTGGAAACATTCGTCACACATTCTTTGCTGTAAAATATCAATTGTGATACTGTTTATACAATTGCTATCGAATAGTTCTGCTACACCAAGTCTATGAAATTCATTTTTAATATTTACAATCCAGTCATCATTATTTTCTAACTTTTCTTGTAGACATACTCGAAGAATGCAATTGTCACTATTTCTTAATTTAAACCAGTATCTAAATATTTTCTTTTCCCTGACCAATTCAAGAGGAAATTTACCTAATTCACAACATACCATACTGTTATATGTATTTTGTCTAACCTTTAGTATTCTTTTACAAAATGAAAGATTTATTCAAACTCATAGGTATTCAGGGTTATGAAGAAATTTCGCATTTTTTTAACATACAAATGTACTTTAATTTCTTTTATTTACTTCTATCATTTTATAATGCAAATTTGTATGAAAATTCTCCTTTCATTGCAAGCACCATAAATAACTTCTAATTTCAAATCAAGTTAATTATTAACATTGGTTTCTATGGTTAGATTTAAATGAACATCAATTTATTGATTTATGTAATGATTTTACGGGGTAAAAATTTTGACTTTTTATTAGACCTTTCTGAGATTTTTAATGAACCTTGAAGCACATTGAGAGGTATATAATGAAAATTGTAGCATGAAAACCTTTAGTTTTCAAGCTTCATTTTGAGACTTTTTGAATTAAAATATAAACCAAAGACCTGTCCTTCCTGGCTGAGGATCGGAGTCCCTTTGTTTTGGTTATTAGTTTAGTTTATACGGGGGAAAGAAAAAACACATGAAACAAGCTAATTCAGAGAATTTGTGTCCCCCGCTAGGGGAAAAAGTAAACAATGCACAGTTCGTGGGGAGGGGGGGGGATCGGATCCCCCTGACTGAATTTGTAGAATTATTAAATGTATACATGTATACTGAAGCAAATAAAATATGGCAATATGGATATAAAGATTTGATTGCTTATTCTTTATTATGTGTATAAAGATTCTTTTTATATGGAATATTTAACACTCTGTAATGATGATTTTATGAGTTTGTACAAACAACTCCTCATACCAAGCTAATTCAGAGAATTCGTGTCCCCCGCTTAGGGAAAAAGTCGGATCCCCCTGACCGAATTTGTAGAATTATTAAATGTATACATGTATACTGAAGCAAATAAAATATGGCAATATGGATATAAAGATTTGATTGCTTATTCTTTATTATGTGTATAGAAGATTCTTTTTATATGGAATATTTAACACTCTGTAATGATGATCTTATGAGTTTGTACAAGCCACTCCTCATAAATTTTTCATTTCTCATGCTGGATACTATTATTTAGTTAAAAAAACAGTATTTCGGGGAAAAAAATTGATGAGTCGTCGGGGAATCGAACCCGGGACCTTTCACATGTGAAGCGAGAGACATACCACTAGACCACGGCGTGGCTGTACATAGAAGCAAATTATATGCAATCATGAAGTCACATACATGTATACATTCATGTTCGGTATTGTCAAAATTTTACACAATATACGGTGTTTGTTTTATTTAGCCTGTATTAAACAGTTCTTATAAATGTAATAAGAACATAACGTCCGCTGAGAACCTGTTTTTTACGCAATAACTCTCCTCATGCCCCTGTGCTAAAAATAGCGACATGTAATACAATAAATACTAATAAAACAAACGGGGCAGGGCACTTTGAGAGGAGTGAGAGAGGTCCTAGGGAGTTTTGGAATAATATTACATAGCAAAAGTTAAAAATATTCTTGAAATATCGCCCGAAAATGATAGTGTTTCATACAAACAGAATGTATAAATTTATGACCTTGAACTTTGACCTTTTGACCTCAAAATCAATAGGGGTCTTCCTTAAGCCACAGGGAGTTGCTATGTAAAATATCATTGCAAAAGCTCAAAAGGTTCTCGAGATATCGTGTGGAAATGAAAGTGTTATAACAGACAGAATTTGCTTATTTATGACCTTGACCTTTGACCTTTTGACCTCAAAATCAATAGGGGTCTTTTTTAGTCAATAGGGAGTTGCTATGCAAAATTTCATTGCAAAAGCTCAAAGGGTTCTCGAGATATCGTGTGGAAACGAAAGCGTTACAGACAGACAGAAAGACGGACGGACGGACGGACGGACGGACGGACAAACCCAAATTAATATCCCCCACTTTTCAAGCGGGGGACAATAATATTCGACTAGCGATCCAAACATCGACCGTTCCTTCTCTTTTACTAGTCTAATAATTACAAACCAGCCTACATGAAACACATTGACCTCCTTTTGCGTTGATCAAATAAGTCATAAACAAGAACTGTAAACTTTCGATGCCTTAATTGTTGTATGTTTTGTATTCATTTAATAAATACATGTAATTTTAGTACGAAAAAACTCAATTTCTATATACTTTATGTTTATATACTCAGTAAACATGATAAAAATCAATTTTGGGTTTAACAAGGTTTAACAGGGCTCAAGAACTCACTATATATTTTAATATATTATATTTTTCCGAGTACCCGGGTATTTGATCGGAAAAACGTCCGAGTAACCGATTATCAGATATTGACAGAGTTGACATCCCTAGAATAAAGACAATATTATTAAGCCCTTTGCCAGATTTTATTATATTACATAAGTCATCAAAATGAATATGATCGCATAATGTTTCTCTTTCCTACGGAAGCGTATTGCTGCCACTTGAAAAAAAAATATGTACGATATACTAAGTCGTACGTACGAGATAATAAGTCGTACGCACGATATACTATGTAGAACATACGTCATAAAAAAATCGTTCGAACGACATAATAAGTCGTACGAATGAGATACTAAGTTGAACGAACGAGATACTAAGTCGTGCGTACGAGATACTAAGTCGTTTTCACGACATAATAAGTCGTACGTAGGAGATAATAAGTCGTTGACATACGACATACTAAGTCGTACAAACGAGATGATATGTCGTACAAACGAGATGATATGTCGTACGAACGAGACACTCAGAACGTAGCTGCAGAACTGTAGCTTTAAGGTTTCGTATATTAGTCTTTGATCATATATTAAATGCAAATAATTTGCAATCTACGGCGCAAGATTTGAACGCATGTTTTGGAAGAATTTTTTAAACTTTTGAGCATTGGTCTATCCCTAATTCTAAACACATTCTTTAACCAATCTGTATATTCTATCCACCTTCTAGCCCGTTTCAACAGGTAATCAACTCGCTTGATTTGAATTGTCCGTTGAACTGTAGAAAATTCAGATCAAACAAGTTAAGTACCTCTGCCTGAGTCGAAATTGGGATCTTATATAGTTTATTTTATATTTATCTGTAAAACTGTTAGTTTGTTAAAATTCTTAAATTATAGACTAGGAAAGATAACGGTTTTATGCGATATAATATATTGATTTTGACCTATGGACTTCCCTATTTTCAAAGTCTTATTAATTTCGGGCTTAAAATGGTATTATTAAGAGTAAATTGCTAAGTTGCGAGTTGTATAATATGTTTGACCCGTCAGTTAGTCCGTCAGTCCTTTTTTATTTCTTAATTTTTTTATAAGCATAATTATTCTTAAACAGCTGCATAGATTTTTTATGAATCTTTGTAGATATATAGGATACAATGTATAGATGTGCATTTTACCAAAACAGGAACGTAGCAATATTATTAATTAAAGTTTTCATTGAAAGGCTGGTTACCCCTTCACCCGCGGCTTTTTGATACAGTAAAGTTAAATAAGGTTAATGTACACGTTGTATTATATGGTAGAAAATGGTACTGAAAGAAGTTGGAACTTAAAAAAGAGCCCCCCCCCCCTCCCCAAAATAATATTCATAGCGTACATGTGTCTCATCAATAAAATATCTCTACTAAAGTAAAGAGATTACAGGCCGCAACAAAAGTGCGTACCCCCCCCCCCCCCCCCCCCCCCCCCCCCCCCCCCCCCCCACACACACACACACACACCTTTTCCAAAAACGATGCTACGTCACTGCAAAAAATCTTCATTTCTTAATTTCTCTTGGAATTTTAGCCCGTTTGAACTTAAAAATTCGGCCATATGTTAGATAGAAAAACGAACACTTTGTACGCGCAACCCCGCTTAAGAGGGCGGGGGAGGGGGTCGTGGCCATTTTAGACTATATTGCTCTTCTTAAGAAGAAGAGCTCCATACGAAAATTATAAAATTTAAAAGCTGAAATAAATGATTTTTTCCTGATAAAATTATAGTTCACTGCTTATTTATTTGATAAAATCAAAATCAAATCTAGAAAATATTCTGTTCTTCACATCATTTACTACTTTTGCGATTTCATTTTTTTTTTTATTTTTTAAAAACTTTTCCGAGATTAAATGTATTGAATCATTCACGCATTTTACTGTTATTATTATTATTTTTATTTCATTTTTTTTAAGGGGGGGGGGGGTGCATTCTAGGATCTACCGCATGTCATTCATTCATGCAATTTTTTTTTGTTGTTGTTTTTTTTTGGGGGGGAGGGGTGCGTGTGTGTGTGTGTGTGTGTGTGATTCCTTCATCGTAAGGAAGAATGAATAATTATTGTCCTCAAACAACATATGCTAACACTGTGGAATAATACCAGATGTTTTATTTTTAGAGAATAATATTTTTGTTCCACATTCTCATAAATGCTGTTTATCTCAAAAAGAAAAAAATCCTTTATAGAGGAAAAATGAAGTGAAATACACAAACCTGTCTTTGTAGAAAAAAACGTGTGCCACCATAGACCACTATAAAAATGTTGAGTGTCAGTCTCAAAACATCCGAGATTTTCCAATCAAAAAGACATAAAACATGAAAATAAACAATAATTATAAGAAATATGTTTTTTTCTTCATTTTTGGGATTTGTTTTTTCATTGCAACCCCATCGGTACCCCCTGAAAAGCTTTATTCATAAATATTCCTTCAATAAAAATCTTTTAAAATATCAAATTCTTTGAGGAGTGGACGGGGGCTGCTTCGGATCGGACTTTAAAATCAACATGTATGCAAAAATTGACTTTTTTTTTACAATGAATATTAATTTTTCTTTTATAATCATTGAAGGTAATCATTAAATAAATTGAGAAAGTATAGATACATAGGGATAACCTCAAACATTGTGCACTTAATTTTTGTTAACCTTGCCCTTGCACTTTTTTGTTAAATTTGACATTTCATTTTTTGACCTAAAATCGGAGCCCAAGTGACTTTAAAGGTTCAAATGATGTCAAAAAATACCGATGTGAAACGTGATGGACATACTCTTCATGATAATATAAAGCTATTTTAAATAGAGTGTCTTGCTGAAAATAAAACTGTTGAACATTAAATGTATCGTATTCCCTGACTTTTTATAAAAACTGCTGCCTTAACTGCACCTTGTATATGTATATTCTGTCAAATATATGCTGTGGGCAGTTCTATCAAAAGTGCCAATGGTTTTTAAAATATGCGAGTTTTGCATCTTTTCTTTTTTAAGTATACACGCTATAACTAACGCCAGTTAAAATACGACTGGAAATTGATAAAATTTGTTTATCAATAAAAGTTACGAAAATACTGTAAATTACACCATTAAAATTTAACGCGTTACAAAGTTATCAAATTATAATTTTTTATTATCCTGCAAGGAAAGAAAAACAGCTATTTTTAAATAAATCCATCACGTGACGCCGTCGCTACTTTTAGATTGATAAACGCACGTGGCGTAGAGAAAACAAGGTAGACCGTTTGAGATACTACTCAGTTTTAAAGTGGATGGCAAGCGTCTTACTTTATGGTACTTATCTTTTAATGTATTTAGAATCAACCATCTTCTCTATTATGACGCATTTTAACCTTATATTAATAATTGTTGTCAAAATGCAACATACCTTGTTGTCTGTGAATTCCCGTGGACATGTGTGTAATGGATATATGCCGAATACTGTTCTATATGTAAAATTATCAGACTGTTTGAGGCCCGTTAGGGCCGAAAACTGTCTGATAATTTTACATATAGAATAGTATGAGGCATATATCTTACTTAAAACATTGCCATTTAAAAGTCCAAAAGTTACCTTGAGGAGTCCGATAATAACACAATGGGAGTGTAGGCATGAATTGTTTTTTACCCGTCTGATAAGTAGACAAAGAAATGAGACAGTAAAAACAGTGAGTGAACTCTAGTTTCATTTCATTCATTTAATGGCAGTCGTTTAGATAAGCAGGGCAGGGCTCCGGTGGGGAAGGATTTTCTTTTTTATTTTGGAACATTTTTATTTATTTGTGCATAAATTGACATTGATACAGATTTTTTCGGGGTGAAGTTATAACCGTCACCATGGAAACTAAAAATGTAGATCTTCATCATGAAGTTTTAGTTTATATTATGGAAATTCTCAGGTTTTACAAGTGCAGCCATTTGGAAACAATCCTTATGAAATAAATAGATTTGCCGATTTTTTCTCAGAATTGGATTTAAATTCGCTTATTCAAAGAGCTATATTAAAAACACTTAAAAGATAGGAAGTATTATTTTGAAGATGGTTTAAACTCGATTTTTTCATGGATTTGCTATTTTGTATCAGCTAAATTTCCTTGCGATTGCTTACCCTGATTTTTTTCCCTATTTTTTTTTTGGGGTGGTGGTGGAACATATTTAACTTATTCCACCCTTCTTTTTGTTTTTAAATACCGTCCGATTTTGTTATCATTGCCGTCCGATAATATATAATCAGACTGGTAATTATTATTATCGGACGGCTACAGGTAAATTTTTAGACTGCAAGAACAAAAGCATGACGTCACAGCAATGTTTTAATTCTATATTTAGGCCTACTGTTTACGCACTTCCTTTATCAATATTCATGAAAAGACTGAATTCTTAATTCCTAGATATTGTTTAATTGTTTTGTTATTACAACGACATCTATAGTACAATTTTGTGGAATGTATTATTTTTCATTACACTTCATGTGTTTTAAATCATTAATCATTTTGGTTTCACACAAAATTCGGCGTTCAAATAGCGTATATGACTTTAAATAAAGCCAATAAAATGTTGAGAGCGTAATGATTTATTGATTATTTATGTTTTATGTAGAGTCAGCAATATTTGACTTATTTCGGCAGAATAACCGTAATGATACCTTATACCTCATGTAACAAACAAATCTCTAAAATTGCTGAACTTTCACACTGATTACTAATTACACAGTTTTGAATTATGTTATTTTAGTCTATATTCCCTGTTATATTCAGCAGCTTTCATTATTTGTTATGTATATATGTATTTTCACGTAAAATAATTTCAGGTTATGAAGAAGAAGTTCTTCCTTTGCTTGATATAGGTAAGACATTTTGGAGGTAACTCTCATATAGCAAAAGCATCCTTTCTACTTCCGAGTGTTTTCTTGAAGATATACTGGGTATAAGCGTAATAAGTTATTAATCTACCATCTTGGAATTGAATTCATTGAAATTAAGTTAAATCATAAGAATATTTTCTTTATACACGTATATTTACATTTGCAATTTTTTTCCATTATATAACAGTACTGTAAGCAATGCATATCTATAGCTGTATAAATACCGGTACGGGGTCAAGAGGGCATTCATGTGCGTATGGGAAAACATTCGACGTAATTTCTCAATGATATCATCAAGGGTCGACGCGCGTTCAGTGGATCACATACGAGAGTTGATTAAAAAGTTCACGAACTAATTGAATAACTTTCATAAAAGAAACAATATTTGGTTTCAGTTTAATTATACTTTAAATTAATTCTCTACGATTTTAAAACACATCAACCACCGTTCTACGCTTGCCTGAATCACCAGATGCTGGCGATCCCGTGACACCCTTCGTAGCGTTCTGTCACAAAAGTTGAAAGATTTTTTCTGCGTTTTATATTTCTATCCATGTGCGTTAATTATATGACAAGAACAGTTCATTTGCTAGAAATGGTCAAATCTCGGCAACAGAAAAATTAGCATGGCGACCATTGAAATGCAACTCTTCTGTGTCGGGAGAGACCTTTTATTCAAGGTGGATAGAGAATTGGTGCCTCCGTTTTATCATATCTAATATGTTCAAAATCTAAAGTAAACTATATCTGAGGTATCTAATAATTGCGTGGACCCTGCGGTCCACGCAGTAAATATATAAGCGAAGTTAAACAGGATGCCATGGGCATACGACAGGCTACGCATGCGCGAGAATACTGGAGAGTTCGCAATCGCATTATCTCGGGTCTTTCCGTCAGAGGTCGGAAGAACAACTTAGCCAGTCGGAAAGGCCCGATAATGTGCGATTGGGAGTTCGCCCCCCTTGCTAAGACAGCTTACCTGCGATTTCGCCGTATTCGAGAATATACCTGGTTTATTGGCAAATTTCGCTTTTAAACCTGCATATCGTATTTATTTATTTATTTATTGGCGCTCTTAGACATATACTTTTATATACAAACATAAAATAAATTCTATGGTAGATGCATTTTAAAAGTAGGAAGAACTTGACTTCATCGGCATTTATTTTGTGCATCAAGGCTCGCAAAAATAATTCGATATACAGCAATCCAAGTATAGCGTGATACAGGCCTGTAGCAAGAGTTTTCCACATGGAGAAAAGGGGGGGGGGGGGCTGAAAAAAAATATCTGCGCACTTGTGCTACACGCGTAACATCAGATATATTTGTCAAATATAGATTTCTTCCGTATAAATCCAGAACAGATGTCAAGTCCCACCCATTAT
>PRKT01002537.1:0-18932 GCA_003671525.1 Saccostrea glomerata | reverse complement strand
TGTCATCGATGCTTTTTCTATTGACATAAATGTAAAATTCAAATATTCTTTAACTGGATTAAACCTCTGGAAGAATTTCATTTTAACTTTATTATAAAAAAGAGCAAAAATATTAAAGAGGAAGTTAACTTACGTCAATAAGAGTCGAAAACAGTTTTGATATTTGCCAACTCATGTTTAAACGAATTTAACGATGTGCGCATGTGTCATGCAATAGAAAAGGTTAAAGTTTATATGCAAATGTATATAAGACTTGGATCGCTATCACTTTTCTGATTTTCAAGATGAAGCAAACACTGCTGTTTACGTTATTGTTTGTTTTTCTCATTCAAATAAATGGATTGTCCATATTCACGGACAGCAGTGGCAACAGTTCATCTCTGCTGGACATCAGTGACACGGACTCGAAAAATACGGACGTCTTCCGACAGTTGCTGAACCAAGAAACAATCATCAGAATGTCACTGGTGAAAAACGTACACGCTTTGATGAAGGACATGCTGGATCTGAAAAAAAGTATAGAGACATTGGAAACATCCCAGCAGAAAACAGGTGTAGAGGTGGCCACCTTAAAACAGGAGGTTGATGAACTGAAAAGGGAAAACCACAGACTTGATCTTGAGAACAGGCGTTACGAGGAAACGTTCAGAGCTGTTACAGAAAATTTTACCAAAGTCGACGACCACATTCAACAGGCTGTTCAACAACTGGAAGAGAAAAGAGAGCATTTTGAGACAAACACTAGTGTAGTACTGGCCGATCTTAAAGTGGAAATTCGATATATGTCAGTGACTCTTCTGGACTTAAATAAACATACGTTGGATATTGACAGAAAATTTCCTGAAATAATGCAGGAAAAATATGAACAGTTATCTTTGCGATTAAACACTTCTATAGAGAACCTGAACAAGGATATAATGACAACAAATAACACAATGCTTAAATTAGTGTCTGAACTCGAAAACTCACAAATTATTATACAAAGTTCTTTATCTGGTAAGTTCATTATCTCTTTGATTTGTATGGGCTCTTATAAAGAGTTTTGCATCTTATTGGTCGAAGGAATGGCACATAGGGTGTATTTTTCAGGAATATGGTCCCTTGAAGATAATGTTCTCTCAAGGGTTTACTTTTCAAAAACGGATTGCTATTAATTACAATATGTTTGAACAAAGTTTCTCAAAATTGAAAAAATAAATGAACATTAAAATCAAAATTTGACTTCCTTTTATTGTAGGTTCATCACTAATCGAGAACATTAACAAGTAAATGTACACAGATAAATTTGTACTAATTTTATGTAGAAATGCATTATCTATCAATGTTTTTTGTCATTCTTAAAGTTTTACAATTCAGCAGTTAAGTCATTGAAATACTCATGAAAAAGTGTTACAGAACTCACAAAGCAATGTGTCTAAACCAATAATTTAATTTTCTTTCGAAATGTTCATTATAAGTTATCATTATATAAGGAAACTTAATGAATCTCAAGTATATTTTAAGGTCTACTAAAAAAAAATCGGTTTTTTGTCTTGCCTTCTATTGAGATGGGGAAAAAATAAAAATAAAATAATAATAATAAAAAAGAAATAAAAAGTATCTAACAAAAACTTTCTCTCAAGCTTCATTTTGATCATTCTTAATAGTCCTAGTTCCATTACTTTCATTTAAAATATTTTGTCGAAAAAATATATTTAAAAACATTGTTTATTTTGGAATAAGATATATCTAATTTACAGCTGGAGCAATGTGTTGAGTGATATAATGTGTTACATGTTGCTTAAAAAGTTACATATAATTTTATTACATTCATTAATTATAATGATAATAATTTATAATTTGCACAGATCTCACAATGTACATGTTAGATTTGTATGTCGAAAACTATATCTACATATGTTTCATTCTTCTCACATTTTAATTTCAGTGAGCATCAGTAAAACTTTAGAGGACATGATGGCGGAAGTAAAACAATCTAAGAATGACCAACTGCAACTGTCTTCTGTCGTGTCCTCTCTCGAGGTGTTCCGAATGAATTTGACGAATAACCTTTTAGGTAATTATAAAAGTAATTGAGAGAACAGCAAATAAGAAGTGATAACACTATACGAGGCCACACTTTCCGATCTGTAGCTTGATTTGCTTCAATCTTCTAATTTCATTCTGCAAAAACAAGTAGCTGGTATTTGAATATTATGTATCAACTTTTGCTAAGATTTGATTTGATGCATACATCATAATTCCTTGAATCTTTTAATCTTCAATGAGTTAAAAACTACAACTAACCTTGAATTGTATTTGTAGATAAGTCAAAGAAGGTAGGTTTCTCCGCCTCAATGTCCTCCAGCAGCTCATCATGGAACAGTGGAACACTTGTTTTCCCTTCCGTCATCACAAATGAAGGTAATGGGTACAACCCGAGTAACGGAATATTTACAGCTCCTATCAGCGGAACCTACGTCTTTTTTGTCAATGTTCAGAGTTATGATAAACAAACTATATATGTACATATTGTGTTGAATGGATCAACAAAAGTCAGGACTATGGCATGGAGTAACGGAAATGATTCTTACGACTCGGGACCCAATATGGTTGTGCTTTCTATCCAGAAGGGGGATGCAGTATGGGTCAAGTATAGCTCTGGTAATGGTTACTACAGCAGCGGGCCAATTACCACTTTCTCCGGTTTTCTAATATAGTTTTACTTGATACAAGAACAATTTGAATAAAATACAGTTAATAATGATTATATATGTTATGTATATGAATTAATGATCTTTGTCACCTTTGCCAAACGATATCTACTTAATTGCCAGTAATATTGTGGGGGAAATAAATGCGAACATTACAATGTAGTCCTTTTTGTGTCAAAACATGTGAACAGAGAACATTTTTCTTTTGGAAACAGTAGTAGCTATCACTTCTTTTAAAATCAGAAAAAACTCAAACAATGCAAAATATGAAATCTTTAGGCACTTAAATGATACAGTCTTACTAGATGTATACAGTCCTAAAGAATCGAAACTATACCCCATTTCTATTCGTGGTTCTTTGATGTCTATTTAGAAAACGAAACAGTTGTTTTTCGTTTTTATGCAATTATGCAGATTACTATTTTCCTTGTTTCTTCGACATTCTATTCTTGATATTGGGTACAGGTACAGATTAATATTGTCATAAAAATATTTTCAAGAAAAAGATTTACTCAAAAGTTTTAAACACATTACTTGTTTGAAAGAAAAACAACCTTTGAAGCATAGAAAGGTGTCTGCATCTGCACTATTTCATTTTCCAAAACTACAATTCCACTGCAGCTAGTGTTTTAGACCAAATTAAATCCTTTGATTTAAAATAATTTAAGGTATTTGTTGTTTTTTAAATCAATAATTATACATGAAGAAGGATATGGATATATATCATAAGATGAATGAAGAATGTTCGAATTTGTAAAAGCAGGGCATGTACGATTCACACAAATGTTCTTATGCTCCCAAAGAAACCAGTGAATAGACATTATTTTACACAACCAATCAAATGCATTCAATTATCAAAAATATGATTTTTTTTCTTGCAAAGTACATCTATATTAGATACAAATTGAATATAACTGATTATAGAACAGGCACGTACTTTGCATACAATTCTGCATTTCCATTTTAGTACTTTACCATAGTATTTACTGGGTGGGGCCTACCTGTACATCATTGAACATTTTCTATAGTAAAATTAATGTTTGGAAAAAGTGGGGACCCCCCTACGAAAGAGAATCTCTCTTAAACTCAAAATGAGCTATCTCATACTATCAAAGAGATATCTCTGAATAATTTAATTTTGGTTGTAACTCGTCATTTGATTGTCATTGAAATACTCATGAAAAAGTGTTACAGAACTCACAAATCAATGTGTCTATACCGATAATTTAATTTTCTTTCGAAATGTTCATTATAAGTAATCATTATATAAGGAAAATAATTGAAACTCAAGTATATTTAAGGTCTACTTTTTAAAAAATAGTTTTTTTGTATTGCCTTCTATTGAGATGCAAAAAAAGAAAAGAAAAATGAAATAAATGTGAAAGGATATCAAAATGATAAAATTTTGTACATAATGGAGGAGCAAAGGTGATGACAATGTCTGACGGAGGAAGGGGTAAAGATTTCGACGATTCTGGATCCAAACTGGTGACTCTAAATCTCCAACAAGAAGACAGAGTGTAGGCAAGATGCCTTAATAGGTCAAATTATTACAGCGAGGGAATGCCCATTACAATGTTTTCCAGTTTTTTTAATTTAACAAATCAGATTATGCTTTGCCTCTTTGTGTCCAGTGCATATCAGAAAGTTTTAACAGATTCTAATCTTTGCTTAGTGGAAGATGAACATTTGCCAGACTTCGAGGAAGTTGAAAGAGCAAATTTTCAGTAAAACAGTACTATGAGTATAGATTTTTGAATGCCATCTAGCCTTGGTTTGTTTATTCGGTTGGCTAAAAGCATATTATACAAAACATGTGTATAAATAATGCTGAGCTAAGAAAACTCGTAAATTAAGAAATTTCAGTTTTGAAAAATCAGAGGTCATGAACTACAACAATTTATGCCTGCATATTTCACGAAAAGATTTGTTAAGTTCATGTTCCCCATGTACTCAAAAATGAAATTCAGCTCTTACATTTTAATTACTTATACATTGTATTACTTGCCACAACCATTTTGTCAATAAACTTTCATTTAAAAAAAATCCAGTTCTCACCAGCAGCAAACTATGGAAGTTCATGAGAAATTATCATTTTTCTAATTTATTGGGAGAAATTAAGGGGAGATATTTTGAAAGTTACGATATTAAAGACTGAATGCAATTTAGAAACATATAACTGAATACATACATATCTATTTGATAGATTGTTTTCGATTACATCTGCTTTTCAATAAAACATCCCCCAAATAAAATAAATCTAGAGGTATTATGAGCAACAAGCTCACTAAATGATATCCCCGACTCCCATATGATTATCTGTCCCTGTTTTGCTCTTTGGGACAAGAAATAACTTGTTATGAATAAATTTATAAAATTTGTTCTTGTACTATACATGTTTACATGTAAACACCTTTTGGAAAATTTCTACATCACATTGGGTTACATCACCCATTATTATATTTTTTAGATTAAGCGCCATTCGGCACACCTCGACCGATTCCTTCATCTTCATCTGATAAGGCGAGGGAATCGACCAAGCTTTGCCGAATGGGATAGCATTAGCCTGTGCTGCAGTCTGATGTGCATTGGATTAATTCATTTCGTGTTATAATTAGATTATATTTCATGAAGTTGACAGGACCTATGACAGTTGGTAAGTACAAGTTTAAGTATAGTGGGGATAAAATAAGCCAAAATGATTAGGCTAAAGTTCAAAAAGGGTCAAAGATCATCGCTTGCAACAATAGACGAATTTCTCCCGTTGTCAATGTGACATTCAGTTACTGTCATTACTTGTGCAGATCCAGAATTTTTTTAGAGGGTGGGGAGGGGGTTAACATCTCAGTCAAAAAATTCCAGCCCAGAATTTCTTGACAAGCAGGAGAAAAAAAAAAGAAAACAAATAAACAAAATAAAAACAATGATAGTGGGGTCGTGGGGTCAATTTTTCTAAGTTAGGGGGAAGATGTCCAGATTCATTTTTTTTTGCTTCAGTATATAGTCTTGTTTAAATATCAAAGCAAATTCCAGTGGGGGGAATGGGGGATCCAATCTCCCTAGTCACTCCCTGTCACTGAAATTACAATCGATTTTATGACTCCAAAATACATGTAGTAGATTTTTTCCCATTTGACTAATTATACATACTTTGTTTCTGGTGTTTATATTATGTCTGTATATTTGTCTGCAGAAATTTTAACCTTGCCTATAAGTTTTAAGTGGGATGGGCTATACACATGGATTGCATATTTCATAGGTTAATTCCTTGTGACGTAAGACCTTGTATTTGAGTACCATGAATTTTGACCTCTTCATCACTTGACCTTGGATTTTTAAACATTTTTACAAGAAAAATACCAAACTTTAAACTTAACCTAAATTTTGATCAGTAGGGCTTTCATTCTTAACATGCGTATTCATTGTGAACTGTCAACAGTTATAAATATGTTTGACCTTGACCCTAGAGTTTGAACCACTTAAAAAACTTTAACCTTGGCAATTAATTTTTGAACAGGAAGTACTAGGAATTTCTTATTTCACATGTGTATTTTTTGTGACAAGACTTTCTTCTGATACCAACAATTTGAACCCTTTGACCTTGACCTTTGAGTTTGACATACATGTATATTTGAGAAACTTCAAAGCCATAGGCTTCCATACGGGGGCATCAGTGTTTCATAAACACATCTTGTCTTCAGTATTATTTGGTGGTGTCTCCATATGAGGGAAAAATTCCCGAGAGAGATGATTTCACAACAAACAAACAAATTACTTAAGAGAAAATATAAAACATGAATATGTTGGTCATATCTCTGCATGAAAAAAAACCCCAGCTTTTCAAATACTGTAACCATTGTAACCCTTTCAAAACACTCATATGAACTTTTCTGCTTTCCTTATAACGTCTGTCGTCCATCAGTTCATCTGAAATCTTTTTACATTTTTAACTTTTCTAGATCCACTGGGCCAATTTAACCCAATTCACATAGACATATGTACATTTGTATGTCAGTCTGTCCATCTGTTTCAATAAATTTAACCTTGGTCATCACAGTCATATCTATTGAATGAGAAGAGACAAGGCATTCATATTAAACTATATATTAGTATTTACTTGTGAGAATGGCATGATTCTTTTTTTTACATGTGACCTAGAAGTTTGATCTACTTGCAAAAAAATTAAATTCTTTAAATCCATCATTTTGAAAGAGAAAATTTAGGGTATTCATTATTATACATCATGTATATTATTACCCGTGATAAGACCTTTCCAAATAAATCATGACTTTTGACTCTGTGACCTTGACCTTGAAGCCTAACCTACTTTTCAAAAATGTTGCATTTGCTTATAACTTTTGATTGAGATGAGATATGACTCTCACATTTGACATGTACATTAGGGCTAATTGCAAAAAGGCTAACGGATTGCACTGTTTCTGACGTGCTAACGCTTTGCTTGTCGAGAGGTTTAAATACTACGTCACATTCTCGCCACATCAAAAGAAGTAGCCGAGATCGCTTCTCTCCCAAGCTAAAGTCGGTCAGCTGCAATATACATCGCCGACGTTAAACGGTTTAAAAAGGGGGACAGGCTGCACAAATCTTATTAAACAGTTGAAAAAGAGCATTATTATGCTTTTTTTAGAGTCCATGATAAATTGAAGGTGATAATTTTATTTTTATAGCATTTGCCATTTGTGTACATGTATATATCACAATTTATATTGTATTAACGCAAGCAAAAGGGAAAAAATGGAGCTGTAGAGAAGAGACGATTGTTCCTTGTTACAGTAGCTGCCTTGGGATAACGAATGTACATACACTGAGTTGGTAAAGGACCCCCAGGAGAGGGGCTGGTGAATTTTCTGTGTCAGAATATTTCTTTCATATCATCATGTATTGTCATCATGTATTGTAAGTCAGTGACGGATAACTTCTTTTTTTCATCCGAAAAAAGTTTGACAAGCCAAAGAAAAAAAGGTAAACTCTATTTCGGGTAGGGTTGAATTGAATTGGATTGAACAGCAGACTTAGATGCCTATGATCCTCCTATGATATGTACCATTTGTGGTTTTAAAACTGTTGGTGATGAATATCATTAAGTTATGGAATGCAATTACTTTTCGAAAGACAGAGAAATATTTCTCCCAAACAGATATTGTAATAACCCTAACACTTTCAAATTCAATTGACTAATGAGTAGTAATAATGTAACAATACAAAAATCATTATCAAAATTTATAAAGAAAAGTTTAAAACTGTCTGTCCTTCTTGAATCCTCCGTGTGTTTTATAGATAGCTGACTACATGTTTTTCTCACTCTTTTCTTTATATATTTGTCTATTTCTTGACTCTTGACCGCAATTTTTGTTTGTGTATATGTATTTATGTACCTCTTGTACCAGTGATCTGGTTTTGAGCGAATAAAGAATTGAATTGAATTCTCTCAATAGGTCAAGGTACAATAACAAGTGCATGAAATTGATGTAAACATTGAAAAAAAAATGTATGAGGAGTAGATTATCAATTTTTACATATCTAGAATGAATTCAGAGAGAGAGAGAGAGAGAGAGAGAGAGAGAGAGAGAGAGAGAGAGAGTAAAACAAATAAATATTAAATGAATAATTTAACAATGAATAAAAAATGATATTTATATGAATAAAAAAAAGAGAAAAAAAAATCGGGTGGGGGGAAAGGTTAGAAGTACCAGGCAAGGACATATTATTTTCTCGCTGGTCGAGAATAGATTTTTTTTCGAGAACGGCCAATTTATTTCCAATATCTGCAGGAAGTGCATGTGTAGATAGATTTACGCTTTACATTCTGCCGTTCTGTATTAATTATACTGAACATACAAAATGAATTAAAACATACTGTAGACGTACTTTTTTTTTCATGGGGTCATAATTCCGCGGTATCTCAATTTCTGTTTAATCCGCGGGTAGAAAATTACGCGCATTCTCCAGACTGTCACTATATGTCTTACATTTATATTAACTACGCTTGGACAAATTTCCGCGGAGAATTTGTGACCGCGTACAATAGCGTACATTAATACCACGCGGAAAAAAGTACTTCTACAGTAACTAAATTGAACTTCAATCGATAAAATTTGAACGTTTCCCCCGGCCTTCCCTCTTCGCCATTTCTCTTGAATATATGCCTAGAGAGGGGGCTCTATCTTTTCAGCAGTATATTTTGTACTAAGTTGCAACAATATCAGAATGGCTTGGATTGATACGCGTAATCAATAAATGCAATGGTCAATGACTTATGCAATACTTGATTTTTATACATGTACGCAAATACTAGTATGAAGAAGTTAAAGTTTGCGATAGAATGTAATAATCGACCAATTTAAACATTCGTGATGGACTGAAAAAAAATATCATAAAATGCTTTCATTGATTAATTGATTAATTCAAGTTTTAAAGACATTTTACTATGCTGGTAATATTCAAGAAAACGACATCGGGACTGTCTAGTCCACTTTTTTTACCCAACAAACAAGCTGTATGTTGCAGCTGACCGACTTTAGCGTGGGAGAGACGCGATCTCGGCTACTTCCTTTGATGTGGTGACAATGTGACTCAGTATTTAAACCTCTCGACAAGCTAGACGTTAGCACGTCAGAAACAGCGCAATCCGTTAGCCTTTTTGCAATTAGTATGTAGTTGAAAATTTTAAATTTTATTTTTCAAGGTGAGTTATTTTCAAAAATCTTTGCTCATTTACCATACTTCTCTTGGTTTTGTCGAAATGTAGAGCCGAAAAGGGATAGCATTGCAGAAGAAAACCACACTAAAGGGTAGTATAATGATGTATTGTTTATTTTGTGAATAATGAATTCCTTCTATGAAAAGGAAAATGCTTCTGCATTTACGGTTTGAAAAGTTAAAATTTTGCAGTGGGATGAATCTCTTATGATTCTAGATTTTAGAAGTTGATTCTGAAAAATCCATCTTATTAACATAAAAAGCAGTCAAACAGATGAAAAATACTATTACCATCCCGAGTTTAAGAGTCAAAATGTACAGAAAATACTAGTCACAGTAGCTATACTGTGTCCATGTCTACGTTTCTGCCAACCGCTGTTGCTTTCAAAAGAACAAGTAAAAAGACAGCTGCAATTGGCAAGAACCCACATAACTTCATATGACAATAGTTGTTATTTTTCTGCAATGAATATATCAAATTTCTAACAAATGATTTGAGTGAATTATGTTTCAGTAAATGAAATAAAACTCAAATTATGTTAACAAATACTTTTAAAATGTATGTTGTTGTCTCGATACGCAATATTACATCATAACAATGTGACCTTACTTTGTGCGAAAAATCATGTGAGCTTAGAAAGTGCGTTGAGCTGTACAGAGAAAAATGACAGTCAATGTTTTGCTATGAAAAACCCAATATATATGCTCGATCAAAAAGTTGACTATGGCCATATATAACAAAAATTCTGTGTAAATCTCCTTAAATTTCATCCAGAGGAGTCGCAGATAAGAGATAAGTACCTCAAAGCGTAACAGACAAACGGCCGGCCGGACCTACCGATTACTATATATCCTCCCGCTTTTTAATATATTCGATCAATGCATACTATTTATGCAAGATATATTACTGTATTCAGCGGCGGCTCACACAAATTGGTCCGACCGAAATAGTTCCATCATGATAAGTAGATACAACATTATTGTTCATGATAAGAGTAAAGTTGTGTATGTCATACGTTAAAGAAATCAAAAATAACGTCAAAATATTATTAGAAAGTCACTTTCCCCTCGAAATGCAAATAAAAAATATTAATATTCCTACGCTCGCTCCCTCCTCAGCCTTTTTTTTTTATATGTTTGATAACAGAGAATATTTAGGTCATTCTTCGATTCATATTTTTTCACCGATGAATTGATAATACTATATCAACAACTGTATTAAGTACATGTTTATAGTCCGTTAATTATTATCATACAATTTCCTCTTAAAGAAAAAATTAATCATTCTGTGTGTGTGTATTATTAAATGACGGAATTTTCAATCCCTGGCTGGATTCTGCTCGTGTGTACACTTTGTAAGCTGTAGGGTATAAAATGTGTAGCAAAACGAGAACTGGATCGGAGATTCGGGTTCGTGTTGAAGTTCAGCATACCATTTTATATAGAACTTGAATAATGTAAGTAATTTCTGCGACGAATACATTAGTATATTTCGGTAATTTTCAAAACAAAAAAGGTTTTCAGTTTAGAATTTTCCGATCCGGTCCTGATTTTCCTAACCCGGCCATTTTAAACACAAGTTGTTGCAGATGCAAATGTTAGAACAAACTATATATAGGGATTGTATAATTTTTATAAATCAGAATTCGTATTCATATGATCTAATTAAGAAAAGAAAAGTTTTGTCTGCAATCGTAACTTCTCCGCAAAACAAAACGTGTTTCTCCGAGCTCGCTGGATGCGTTTGACAGCTCCATCGCACGTGTGTAGATCAAGGCTAATGTTGGTCTTGCGGACACAGGTACATATAGGCCTATGTGTACTGTTTGTTAGGAGACTGGGTGACCTCATGAAATTTACACCAGTTCCATAATTAGACATTGCAGTTTTTTTATTAACGTCATTATAAACACTGATAAACATATTAAATCTAAAAGTCGAATATCTTTGGATATGGGGTAACCATATCTATTCTTGTTAAGCAAGGGGTTTAATTAAACAGGTTTTTTCTAACATCAATAAAAATATAAACATTTTTAATAGCTAAAAATTATCGTAAAAGATGCCTTTCTTATCGACATAAACGTACATTTCAAACATTCTTTAACGGGATTGTATTTCTATAAGAATTTCTTTAAATTTTATGATAAAAAAGAGCAAAACATTAAAAAGGAAGTTAACTTACGTCAATACGAGTCAAAAACAGTTTTTGATATTTGCCAACTCATGTTTTAACGAATTTGCATCTTGTGCGTGTGTCATGCAATAGAAAAAGTTCAAAGTTGATATGCAAATGTATATAAAAGGCTCAATATTCTCTAGGGTCATTATCACTATTCTGATTTTCAAGATGAAGCAAGCACTATTGTTTACGCTATCGTTTGCTTTTCTCATACAAATAAATGGATTGTCCATATTCACAGACAGCAGTGACAACAGTTCATCTTTACTGGACATCAATGATCCGGAATCCAAAAATACGGACGTCTTCCGACAGCTACTGAACCAAGAAACAATCATCAGTATGTCACTGGTGAAGAACGTTCACTCCTTAACGAAGGACATGTTGGATCTGAAAAAAAGCATGGAGACATTGGAAACATCCCAGCAGAAAACAGACGTAGATGTAACCTCCTTATAACAGGAGGTTGAGAAACTGAAAAGAGACAACCAAAGACTTGAACTTGAAAACAGGCGCTTCGAGGAAACTTTCAGAGTTGTTACAGAAAATTTTACCAAAGTCGACGAACACATTCAACAGGTAGCGGAACAGCTGGAAGAGAAAAGAGAACGTTTTGAAACAAAAACTAGCAATGTACTGGCGGATCTTAAAGTGGAAGTTCGGTACCTGTCAGTGACTCTTCTGGATTTAAATATACACACTTTGGAAATGGACAGAACATTTCCTGAAATGATGCAGGAAAAATATGAACAGTTATCTTTGAGATTGAACAGTTCTGTGGAGAATTTAAGCAATGATATAATGGCAACAAATAAAACAATGTTAAAATCAGTGTCTGACCTCGAAATCGCAAAAAATATCATACAAAATTCTATATCTGGTAAGTGAAATTGTTTTCTACCTTGAATAAGATCTTTTAAATGGTATTGCATCTTATTGGTCGCAAGAATTGCATATAGGGTACATTGTTCAGTAATATGCTATCTTGAGGATGATGTTCTCTCAAGGTTTTAGTTTACAGAACCGGATTGATATTTAATTACATTATCTTTAAATAAAAGTCTTTCTAAATGGAGAAGAACGTAATTAAAGTAAATGAACATTAAAGTAAAATTTGACTGTCTTTTAGTTTAGGTTCACTGATGGAGAACATTTTAAGTATATGTTCACACAAAATACTAGTTGTACCTAGGAATGCATAATCTATCAATGTTTTGATGTGCTAGTAAGTCGTTTCTATGGTTTTACGACTCAGCAGTTAAGTACTGTATAGGGGATTGATTTCACGGGTTGTAATTTTCACGTTTTTCTCTTATCTTACACGATCGCTGTTTCTTGAATTGGCGGAACTGGCATATGATAAAAGTAACCCCTTTTATCCATACCATTGCTACATGTAAACGAAATTACTGAGCGTTTTCATTTCACGAACAACAGGGTAGGTTAAAAACAAACTAATTAGATTTGATGAATAATTGACAATTTCTTAAAACAAGTGCAGTTATAAAAAGTCCTTGACTATGAACTTCAAATGACACTCCTATATGCTATTACAATGAGTGCATATATACACCTCAAGATCTTCAATACAAAGCGGCGAAAAACCATTGGACGGTAATAAATGTGTTAATGTAGGTCGACAAAAAATATCCTTCCACATCTTTAGTAACTTTGATAATTTATATTATTTGAATGATTTTTTAAATCCAAAATGTCGATAAAAACTACTATGCGTGATAATGCAGGTAACAAATACACGTGGTAAGAAGGATATTGAGATAACGAACAGTATTCAATATCAAAGTCCATAAAACAATACATAATAGGAGCAGAGCAAACATGGACCTCCGAAACATCAGAGGTGGGATCAGGTGACATGAAGGAGTGAGCATCCCCTGCCGACCGGTCACACACGCCGTGTGCTCCTGGTCATGATCAGGTAATAACGGGAAAAGCCGTTGTCAATGCAGTGTATAAATTGAAACAGAGTTTAAAGTGGCCATTTGTTGTAAATAGTGAGGCCACGCTCCTACTAGCACTAGCTAGTGGGTTAACCCTTTAATTCATTCGGTAGAGCGTTGGATTTTAAATCTGAGGGTTGTAGGTTCTAGCCGCAGTGTGGACACCCCCTAGCTAATCGGTCATATTGGCGCCCAACTACAAAATCCCACATGGCGAGTGGTGTTTATAGAGTCTCGTGTGTGAGGGGTAAGAAATCTCAAGAAAAAGAAGGGGGAAGTGTAACAGGGTTTAAAGTGGCTATTTGTTGTAAAAAATGAGGCCATGCTCCTACTAGCACTAGCTAGTGGGTTAACCCTTTAGCTCATTCGGTAGAGAGCGTTGGATTTTAAATCTGAGGATTGTAGGTTCGAACCACAGTGTGGACCTAGCTAATCGGTCATAAAATAATGGACTAACAATTCGTATGAAAAACGTCAGTCAGCATTTGACTCAATGAAAAATTGTATTTGCTGACAAGGTCATTGTATCGATCGTAAAACTTACGAAATGATGACTTTAAAGGAATCTGTTGATATTCTTGTTTAAACAACTTGCTTGTCAATAATTTACCTCGTTTTAGAAATTGTTCATACGTAGAGTATGCTCTTGCGTATCGAATCAACTGAGATATATATACTCCGTATGTAGGTATTGAAGGTATATTGCTGCATAAGTAAGGGAAGTTGACTAGAAAACGTTAAAGTCATCACGTTAATCAAATATAGCTTGGTTGTTGCCATTAGCGTCTTTCAAGTAAAATATCCAAGTATGAAACAGATGTGTCAGACTCTGTGGTACCTTATATCTCAAGCTCATTAGGATATACGACGGTTCTTCGATATGTATTGTGTATTGTTCGATATCTCAAAAGCATTCGATTCAAATTGTCAAATGAACATAACATCCCTTTAAAGTATTCTCCGTGATTTGAAATACACAATTTTAATCTCTGAATCCATTTCTGAAATGCGTCACGGCACGCTGATTTAGGTATACCTTTGAGGCACTGACTGACGGCTGAGCCAAGGGCCTGTCGGGACTTTATCGACGACCAGATAAGAACTTTTTAAGTTTTGGAAAAAGGAAAAAGTCGCATGGTGCTAGATCCGGAGAGTATGGTGGGTGTGGCAAGACGATAACCTTCTTAGACTTCGAAAATTGCTTCACAAGCTCAGATGTATATGATGGAGCATTATCATGAAGAAGGCGAACATGCCTACATCCCGACACAGGACGTCGTTTCTGATAATATTTCTTGAGCTTTTTCAGTACAACATCTCGGTAATACCGACCTGTAACACTTTGTCCTTCGGCACCGGAATTTGTACGGCTAAACCATCACAAGAGAAGAATATGCAATAAAGGACCTTCTTTGTGCTCATTGTCCTTTTAGCAACTACAGGCCTTCTACCGTGTTTGGTTAGCCATAATTTGTTTCCAACATTTCTTACTGGTTCGAAATAGTGAACCCATGTTTCATCACCTGTAATAAGTTTGCAAATTGTCTTTGATTGAAGTTTGGAAACATTTTTAGCAGTCGCTTAGCGGTTTGTGTTCGTAACTTTTTTGGTCATCTGTCAATATATGGGGTATCCATCTGGCAGAAATCTTTCGTACTTTCAAAATACGCTTCAAAATGAAATGATAGCGATATGCCGGCAGTTTTGGCAATATCACGAATCGTGTGCCTGGTATCACTTTCAATTATTTCCTTGACTTTTGAGACATTTGTCTTGCCTGATACAGTCACAGGTCGACCCGATTTTGCTGCATCTTTGACGGACTCTGTGCTAGTCAGAAATTTCTGTCTCCACCTACGAACTGTCTCATAAGATACCTTATCAGAACCATAAACTTCACCCAATTCAGTAAAAATCTGCTTTACCGAATTACCGAGTTTTGTGCGAACTTTAATATAAGCTCTAATTTCTTCAATATTCTCAACCCGTTTCCCAACCATTTTTACAACAGTGTTCAACGACTGGCTCTATTGAAATGACGATTATTTTATATAACCATGTGTAGTTGAAGGCTCATGTTTATACTGTTGGCAAGGTATTGAATAGAGTTATCCAGGCGTATAAATATCAACGAAATCGTGCAAGGCGTTATCGCGCCGTGGTACAATACACAATACATATCGAACAACCCTCGTATGGTATCGACGTAGGAATGAAAATTACCATTGTTAATTGACAATACGTCGTCGATATATCTAAGTGTCGAGTTGAAGGCCACAGTAAGTGTTTTCTTCTTTTCACGCATAAGATTATGCACTAATTCTCCTTAATATGAATATTAAAATAGGTCTGCTAATAACGGAGCGCAATTGGTACCCATGTTACAATAGTTACGCACGGGTAATCAAAACTTATGGCCAACGCATTTTGATTAATGAAACATGTAGTGTTGGCTATAAAAACAGCTTTTGAACTGATTATTACCTGCTGATTTGAATTAAGTAAAGCGTGACAATTAAAAAAATTGAATGACAAGTACTACTCGTAATTACTGAAATGACCGTGTACCAAGCGTAGTTTATTCTCAGATTTCAAAATAAAACATGGAGATTATTGAAATTTATTCACTGTTTCCTGAATTCACGGATATACTAACACCGTAATTATATAGCGAATATTAACAATAAGAGTTATTTTCTCATTATACAGTACATGTAATTGAAAATACTCATGAAAAAGTATTACTGAACTCATAAAGGGATGTGTTTTTCTATAGAAAAGTTCATGATATCGTTTTTAGTCTTGCCTTCCACTAAAATACAAAAGAAATATTGCATAAAAAATTTGATCATTCTTAACAGTCCTATTTCCATGTTTGTCTTTTAAAATTTTTATCGTAAAAATATAGGGTAAAATATTGTTTATTTTGTAATAAAAATATACTTAAAAATAATTGTGTCAATGTGTTGAGTGATATAATATGTTAAATGTTGCTTAAAATGTTACTTGAGGAATGAAGTTTATTTCAACTTATGTTATACGATATAACATAACTTTGGGCAGTTTACGCTTGATAAACCGCGAATTTATCACCGATTAAGACGTAAAAAGATTCATTTACTAAAGAGACATCAGAATGTTGGGATAAGTACATCCAATACATATTGAACAACTCAAAAGTAGTAAGCTCTGACTTACATCATTGGACCGGATTATTTTACATATATCCAATCATATTTAACCAATTGTTGCGCTGTAAACTCAAGAAGAATCCCAAGGATATCCATTTAAGACCTTGCATTTGCTTGTATTTTGCAGGCTACGTTTAGGTAGGATATTACATAGAAGACTGAAAATATGAATTTTATACTGAAAATGTGCATATTTTGTAGCTTGGGTCGATTTTTAATTGCTCTCTCACTGCTGTCAGACCAGACTAATGGAAGCTTGTCCAGAACCTTCGTGACTGATGGTGATTCTAAAGAACTAGACACTTTCCGTCACCTTCTTAACCAAGAAAGCCTCATTAGAATGGGTTTAGTGAATAATGTTCAGTCCCTGATGAAAGACGTGTTGACATTAAAGGAATCCACGGGATCTAGAATTTCTCAGTTGGAGGCAGAGGTAGAGCATCTCAAAACAGAAAACCAACGACTCGATTCTGAATTACAGAAGACCAAGGCAAAAGAAGGAAACGTATCTTCGCCAGTTGTCACTATTCAGCCATCAATGTCGACTGTTTCAAGTCTCAAAAGTGGTAAGTGAATTGCGTTACCAGGTCTTCATTCCTGACTTCATTCTGAAATCATGGGTTGTTAAAGCTAATTAGATTTACTGAATCCTAGAAAAATAAGAATTAGTATAGGGAAAATGAAAAGATGTTTTATAACCAATATGGAGTAGGTTTTAGCGGTCTTTATATTGTACAAGTTGTTTTACTCCGTAATTTTGTTACTTGTTTCGGTTTACTAGTATTTTAGATTGTAGAAATCACAGCTTTATAAGAACAGAAATATGGCCTAGAAAAAGATAAAACTAGTGTTAATTGTAACGGGGACCGTTACAGATGTTCCCCAAATGCTCCCCGAATCCCTTTTTGTGCCTTATATTCCTACAAGACATTTTAAAAAAAATATGATCAATATCGAAGGATTTCATCAAAAAAGCTACAATGATATCAACAATGTTATTCAACGCATTGTACACGCAAGCACGTACATGCACAAGCAAGATGATCATGGCATGTTGTCTAAGCTATTGAATATAACATATCTATATTTCAAAGTAGACATGCTACTGTTTTTTTTTTTTTTATAAATTTATTGGTCATTTTGCGTATTTCGCGCGCACACGTGCATAGATGCATGTTATGCATTCAATTTTGATAGTACCATAATGTAGGAATCCATTATACCTAATCATATTCTAAATTTCATCTAGTTTTGTTGAAAACTAAGAAAGTTATAGGCATTTAAAATTTCAGTCAATCAGTTGTAGCATACATGCATGCGCATGCCTTCATGATAATTCTTATATATTATGCTGTAGACCTTCATAATGTATAAGCATGTTGAAAATTTCAAAGGATTCTGTTGAAAAACAAGAAATATATTGAGACTTTAGTTTCAGCCAATCAGAGAGAAGTGCACGTGCATGCGCGTGAGATCTTGCTATTTTGACTATATCCTCTTGTCTATGCTTCAAATATATCCCTATATTATGAATTTCAAAGCATTTCATAAAAATGTTTAAAAGTTATATCTATGTCAGTTATATTGGGCTTTTCTCGTTTTGCATGTGCGCACTCTTGCAAGCACACGTGCATTTGCATGCTTTCATTATAATTCTTATATATATCAAGCTGTAGATCTCCCTAATATATGGCTGTGTTCAAAATTTCAAAGGGTTTTATCAAAAAAAAAAAAAAAAAATATATTGATACTTTAGTTTCAGCCAATCAGAGCGAAGCGCACGTGCATGCGCGTGAAGTGTTGCTATTTTAACCATGTCATCTTGTCTATGCTACTAATACATCCCATATTATGAGTTTCAAAGCTTTACATCAAAAATTGAAAAAGTTACATCTCAATTATATTAATCATTTCTCATGTTGCACGTGCGCGCAAAATGACCTTTGTTCGGCAAATCTACATAACATGTCTACTGACCCTAAAAACATTTCACCTTAGTCGAATGTGTAGTTTACAAAATCACTCGAGTAGGAAAATTTTCCCAGGATGAAGAAACTTAAAAATAACTAGGAGACTTATTGTTCACAGAACAATAAGAGGTCTTTCCACCTTCTTTGAATTTAAAATTTGTTTTATACCTGACTCCTAAAATTAAATTCCATAAGAATGAAACCAGAACTCTTTT